>MJUU01022464.1:50718-65647 GCA_002080025.1 Modiolus philippinarum | reverse complement strand
GAACTCGGACGTAAACTTGAATGTAAGTCGTTCAAGCGGAAAATATAGGTCAGAGAGACCCAATTTTCTTGGAGGCAGTGAGATAGCCCAAGATGCACCTGCATACAAAGTTTGATGATCCTACCATGCATAGTTGCAGAGATATATGCCCAAATGCGGACGCGGACGTAGACGTAGACATAGACGTAGACGTAGACGCGGACGAGGACGCCGGGGGTACTCCAATAGTCCCCCTCAACTTCGTTGAGGCGAACTAAAAATATAGTAATCAGTTGTCAGAATTTTTACAACCGTTATCCTTTCAAATTTTTAGAAGCTAGAATTTCAATTTAACAACTTACATAATTTTTTATATCTAAATATAATTGAATTTGGATTCTTCTTTATGTATCTTCCAATGATATGTTGCAGATTGGTTTAGGTTAACAATTTCCTCTACTTTTTTCAAAGTACCTAGATTTTTTATTTTGCATTAGATTTAAATGGGGGCTATTTCTGGGGATTTTAATATTATCTAGCTCTAACCAAATTTGACTTATGGTGAGAACGGATAGCTGACAGATGTGTTTATCACTCATACTGTTTGAGCTATTCAGACCAAAGGACGGGATATGTACAAGTTTCATCAACTTAAGGTAGATAGATAGTAATATTTATACCCATGAGATTTTGTTGTAAGTCGGCACAATGGAAGAACTAATCCTACTTACTCGAAATCTGTAATAAAAAGTATGGGTCACCATGCTTGCTTTTTCTAGAAGTCAGGTCAAAGTTTGCTCATTTTTAGGGTTTTTTTTCACCTAAATTTACAAAGAATGGACGGGAAAAATTCTAGCTTAATATCAATTAACTTTTAATCCATGACAATTTTATGTATTTTCGTGGACAGATAGTTTATGATGTAATTTATTGGTTACAATAAAAAATTGTATATGTCACCATGGTTTTAACAGAGATATTTTACAAAGTTCCCGGATTAAACATTATTTACGGGAAAAGGGAGTTAATTCGCGGCAAAATAAACGAAATATGACGTTTCACATCTGTCGTTCAATTATGACGTCACAAAGGAAAAGCCGTCAAATTACTGTTCCGGCCCGAAAGTCAAAGCTACCCCGTATCCGACTCTTTATTTTTATAATGCGGGATTGAATTGCGCAGAACAACAGTGTCTATCTACCTTAAGTCTACAGAAATAGTATGCCAACATTTGTTCCCTGTTCAATGTGCTATAGTTGTGTCATACTGAGATTTAAGCTTTTAATTGTTACAAGTTTTGTGGATTGTTTGTATTTGTCATATTTTTTGGTATTTTTGACTTGGCAATAACATAGCCTTTGAACAGCATATTGTTTATCAGTACAAATCAGTAATGCAGACACTAATTTAAAATCTGAATGTTTACTATATTCTTCTAGCTGATAAATACAGTGCAAATATAGCTATTATTTAGTAAAATATACTATTTTATGTATAAACATTTATTTTCTTTGGGATAAAATTTAGTGCATTTAAACTTTTGAACTATTTTACGTGGAATTTATGAAATATATAGTAATAAAATTATCACTGAATTTAATTTCGTTGATAACTCTTACCCACAAAATAAAAGAGATTTAACCTCCACAAATATTTCTGGTCTCACAGTATTTAGTAATCATGGACTGAATATTGGAGGTGTTGAGGACAAAATCAAATATTGAATTTTATTTTTAACCTTTTAATATTTTTCACAATGATAAATAGAACTGGATGCAAACTGAATTACAATAGAGACCATGATAACAAATTTGTAATTATGTCAAACTGATAATGATTGTTGTTTAACATCACCTTAGGCAGTATTTTATCTATTTTACTATGTGTCAGAAATAATCATTAGCCATCATCAAGATCACTATAAACAGTATATTGTTTTATCAGTACAAAGCAGTAATGCAGACACTCAATTCTTTCATAATGACTGGATACTGGTTATCAAATTGCAGAGGAAATGACCACAACCTTCAATAAGGGGTGTTGGCATTTTTAGTTGTAACCAGATGGTGTTAAAAAAATTAATGTGTATTAAAAATGATATTCATATAAAAATATGTCTTTAAGTGACTTTATCCTTTTCCTGTTTTTCAGATGTGACAAGTGAATTCATACAGAGGTCCTTTCCGAGGTTCAAGTTGAGGAAGCTATAATTGTATTTCCAGTGTTTTCTCTCCTTTTAAATGAATCTTCCACTCAAATTTTGCCATTTTGTGGATTACATAATTCTTGATAAAACTTAAATTTATCATTTTATTGCATATTACAAAGCAATTGTCGGTGGACTCTGATTGCTGAGGTATGAACTATATACCTCTATGTAAGATACAACCTCGATCAACAACCTCAAGCATGGGTCAATACACAACTCTACTAGTGATGAAATTGCATGATCAATCCTAGGAATATGTAATAGATGCTATAATATAACACATTTATCTTTCACAACAGATTTTTTGCCTTTTGTCCGTCGTTTGCTAGGCTCTAGTCTGACTGTTGTATCATCATAGTGTTTTTTGTGCTTATTTTTCTTGCTATGTTTGGTCCCGTTCTTTTCCTTATGTTTCACATGATTTTCTTTAATATTGTTCATAGGTTCTTGTTCCATAAGACCTGCAACAAAAGACATTATCTTTATTAATAATTCTTATGACCATTATTGGCTTGACATTATCACAGAAGTGAAAGGTATCAAAAAACTTATCAGACTGCTCAAGAATTATTTGACAAAATACACTAATTTAGCAGTTTATAAAGCTCATCCTTCCAGGGCAACTGGTGATATGTAAAGTTTTTTGTCAAGTTTCAAACTGCTACTGCTTAGTTTTATTGCTTTTTTTTGTACTTGTGTTGTCTCCCATACGTATTTGGATTATTCATTCTAGAATTTTCTCTTCTGAATTTTTGTTTGCATATAAATTAAGCATGCTTTATTCATAATTTGATATTTTCAAGTATTTATTAATAGTTGAATTGAGATTTTTTTTGTATAATTATTCAATACATTAATGAGTGTGCATTTATTCAAGCTGGTATGGCATGCTGGTTGGAAGACAATCTTTTCAACTTTTTGAGATGTTTATGTATGTAACATTTCATTCTTCAAAGGTCACCAGGCATATAAAGTATCAGTTTGTACCCCATATCAAATAAAACCTCTAATCCTTTCTGTTGACTTGATGACAACAATCTTCAACGCTTTTATTTTAATAACAGAAATGCTTAGCCTTGAAAATTGATTCCAGAAAGATATTGCTATAATTTGATAGATCTATGGATGTTGCTATTCAAGTTTCATTTTAAATCATATATATACTCATGATTTTATTATGCAAAAAAATTCTTACTATTGACTCAATGAGTGACCTTTGGTTGTTTATATGTTTTGAATGTCATCTGTTATGTATTTTTGTCGGGGAAACAGATAACAGGGATTGTAAGAACACTTTCCCAGTTAATTCTATGTTTGCTGACAATCCTGCATTCATGACACAGGCCTAATGGTGACCTAAGATGAAAAATAACAATAAAAGTGTGGTTCCATTGCTTGTTTTTACCAAATATTTGTAGAGACTTTGCCACATGTGCTTTTACCCCATATATATATCCCATCATTGATTATCCTCTGGGAGAGGATTAATATAGGCATAGCCTTTTATCCAATCCCTTTGTTTGTACACCTATTATAAACAATAAAATATTTTGAATTGAATTGATTATACACAACAAGTGTGGACCCAAATTGATGTCTCGCCCATCCCTGTTGGCCACTAAAGTGATTTAAAAAAGTCAAACTGCCTTAAATCAGAAAAAACTTAACATGTTCGCTATAGTAAAATAAGGGTAACTAATAAAAGCAATAAAGTAGACAGTCATGCACTACCCAAATTAAACCAACCTAAATGTCAAATATCACTGACTTACCACTAATAACTACTGAAAAATCAAACACGTTCACTAGACAGTGAAAATGACATCAAGGGCAAAAGCAAATAGCACGCTGTCAGTTTCCACCAAAGACCAACCCATATACTTAAATATTATTGACCTACCGTTTATAGATAATGGAGAAACTCAACATAATCACTGGACCATGAATTTGAGGTCACAGACATAAGTCATATGGCAGGCTGCCATGTACTACCCAAGACCAACACACATACCAAATATCATTGACATACCACTAATAGATACTGAAAGCTTAACATAATTACTGGACCGTGAAATTGAGGTCACACACAAAAACCATATAACACACCATCATATACTTCATGAGACCAACCCATATACTAAATATATCATTGATGTACCATAAATAGTTATTGAGAAATTGATCTAATCATAAAAACTTAACATGATCACTAGACCATAAAATTTAGGTCATGGACAAAAACCATATGACAGACTGTCAAGTTCTACCCAAGGCACACCTATATACCACATATCATTAACCTACCACTAACAGTTACTGAGAAACTAACAACAAAAAATTAACATGTTCATTGGCCCGTAAAATTTAGGTCACAGACAAAAGCCATATAGTAGACTGCCATGTACTACTGAAGACCAACCTATATATCAAATATCATTGACTTTACACTTATAGTTACAGAGAAAATGACCTAATCACAAAAACTTTAAATGCTCACTAGACCGTGAAATTGAGGTCAAGGACAAATGCCATATGACAGACTGCCATGTCATATAAGACCAGCCTACAGACCAAATATCATTGACCTACCACTTATAGTTACTGAGAATCTAACCTAATCATAAAAACTTCACATGTTCATTGGACCGTGAAATTGAGGTCACAGACAAAAGCCATGTAGCAGACTGTCATGTACTACCCAAGACCAACCTACATACCAAATATCATTGACCTACCACTTATAGTTACTGAGAAAATGACCTAATCACAAAAACTTAACATGTTAATTGGACCTTGAAATTGAGGTCACAGACAAAAGCCATGTAGCAGACTGCCATGTACTACCAAAGACCAACCTACATACCAAACATCATTGACCTACTACTTAAAATTACTGAGAAAATGACCTAATCACAAAAACTTGATTGGAAGCTATCATATGCTTTTGAAGGTTACCTTGCAAGACTTCATTAAATTTTGATATCCCATTTATACATGTAACTAACAAATTAATGTGAAAACATAATTCTTTATATTTTTTGGTGTTCATAAAGGTTGTGTCTGTATGCCCATTTTTGGTACCGGGTATTAAATTTAATACTAAATGTTTTTAGCTAGAACCTTTAAAGTTACACTAATACATCTACAAAAATATTTTACAAAAAAAAATTCTGATATTATGGTACAATTTTCTGTCACTTACTTGTTCCAATAGATTTTTGTATGTATTCTTCTTCCTCTTCCACTTCATTTAACTGCTCTAAATATTTTTCTGCTAAATATCTGAACACTGAAATAAAGGCAAAATATGTATACTAAAAAAAAAAGAAGGGAAATGGGGAATGTGTCAAAGAGCCAACGACCCAAAGGGGAGTAATAACAACTTAAAGCCACCATAAGATCTTCAATGAACGGTGAGAAAACCCCACACCCAACGGCAGGTCGGAGTCTGCCCCTGAATAAAGAGTAATCAAGTTCTGCGAAATAAACATCCTAGACTCCTATAGACATAAAGTAAACTAACTAGAAAAAAGACAAGACACACAAAGGCTTAATAAATTTCCTGGCTTAGGACAGGCGCAAACCTGCTGCGTCGGGATTAAACTAGTTTTTTTCAATAAGTATTTTTAAATTTGTAAGACCAAGAGGGACAATTTTTTTTATAGATTTTTAGACCCAATATTATTATATTCTTCATGTTTGACTACAATATATATTTAAAAAATAATTTTTTGAGAGAGGATGGACTACTTAAATAATCAGTTACATATATTATTTTAAAAACAAAAAAAGTATTTGTAATAAGGATAATTGGTTTGGTAATAGAAAAATATCTTAAGTTAATGAGACATTCTCATTTCATATTCACATGAGCATCTGACTGTCAAACCATGAAAAATTTCTACTCTGAATTTTTTTCATTTGGTGAAATTCTTATCTCTTTGGTAATTAATATCAGAATTTTTCTGAAAGAAGACTAAAAATTAGATTTTGTCAGAGGTCTTTAACTTTTCATGTTTGCTGAATAGGGGTTTTCATCATTATGATGTTATCATTAAGCAATTCCAATAAAAATATTTCGGTAAAAACCTCTATAGAGCTTTATGTGATTTGTTGTATCAACTGAAATTCAAATACATCTTTCTTATCATTATATCTATACAATTTCTGTACTGTTGGGTAGGGGATTATAAGCACATTTTATTTATTGGGAATTTAGGAACTTATTTGTATCTGCTCTTTATTTTTATGGTGCTAATTTTTTCATCCATTTCTGTCATTACATCTTTCTTGATCAAGTTGATTTCTGGGTTTCAAAATCATTTTCTTCCATCTACCTTGAAGACAAATAAGTCTTTACTAGAAGTACTGTGGTCTGCTGGGCCACAAATGAATACCCCTGCTTGCAAAGTGTAATACAATTCTTGAAACAGTTGTCCAAACCAAATTTGAAATCGCCCCCACACATACAAGCCAATAAAACAGGAAGTGGTAATACAGCATTAGTTTAGTTATAGTTCAACATCAAAGAATCAGCAAACAGGAAGTGCATGCACAACAGACCCGTAAATGGCTTATACATTACAACTGATTATTATAAAGCTCTAGTCCAAATTTGAAATAATTCCCACCAAATAAAAGCCAAATAAACTGTGACAAAAAGTTCCCATCTATAAAGGGTTATAGTAAAACTTCAACATATTGGCAAACAGGAAGTGGTAATACGGCAGACCTCAAAATAGCTTACACATTACAACTCATTATTATAAAGCTCCAGACCAAATTTGAAATCATTCCCACCCATACAATTCAAGTTAACTGCAACGAATATTTCTCATCCATAGTGTGTTATAGTTAAACTTCAACATATCGGAAAACACGAAGTAGCATTACGGCAGACCCGAAAATAGCTTACACATTACAACTCATCATAATCAAGCTACACACCAAATATGAAATCATTCTAAGGAATACAAGATGAAAAAACTGTGGCGAAAATTCCTCATCATAGTCTGTTATAGTAAAACTTCAACATAACGGCAAATAGGTAGTTGCAACACGGCAGACCCCAAAATAGCTTACATGTTACAACTCATCATTATCAAGCTCCTGACCAAATATGAAATCATTCCAACGTAAACAAGCTGAGAAAACTGTGACGAAAATTTCCAATCCATAGTGTGTTATAGTAAAACTTCAACATATTGGCAAACAGGAAGCAGCAACATGACAGACCACAACTCATCATTATCAAGCTTCTGATTAAATATGAAATCATTCCAACATATACAAGCTGAGAAAACTGACCAAAAATGTGTGACGGACGGACAGACAGACGGAAGGACAGATGAACGGACGGACAGACACCGCCATCACTATATACCCGCCGCTTTTTCAAAGCAGGGGTATAAAAATGGCTGTCTAAAAATCTCAAAATGACCACAATGCATCTTCTGATTAGCTGTAAGTTCAAGAAAATATCAGAAGCCTAATTACACAGAACTTCTGTAATTATTTTGAAAACTTCGTAGTAAGTCTTCCAGGGAAGACATGCGTCATCTGAGTAATGCACAAAAATTTTTCAGTCACTTGGCATAGGTCCCCATATTGATACTCCATGCCAATCAAGATGCAAAAAAACAGTTCTGTCAAACAGAAATTACTCATAGGATTAATTCCAAAATTCGTTAAACAGTATAGGCCTCATAATGATACTCCATGTTGAATTGCAGAAGGCTGGGATTTGTGGTTTCTGATAACAAGTGTGGACCCAAATTGATGTCTCGCCCGTCCCTACTTGGTCGCAAAATTGATGTGAAAACTCAAACTGCCTAAATCAGAAAACTTAACATGTTCGCTAGACTGTGAAATTAGATTAACTGAAAAAAGCAATACAGCAGACTGTCATGTATCACCCAAAACCAAAATGCAAAAAATATCAGTGACCTACCACTGCTATAGAAAAACCAAACATGTTCACTAGACCGTGAAAATGAGGTCAAGGGCTAAAGCCAAATAGCAGGCTGTAATCTTCCATCTAAGACAAAAACACAAACCAAATATCATCGACCTAGCACTTATAGTTACTGAGAAACTAAACTAAGCACAAAAACTTAACATGATCACTGGACCATGAAATTGAGGTCACAGACAAAAGCCATATGGCAGACTGTCATATACTACCCAAGACCAACATATATACAAAATATCATTGACCTACCACTTATAGTTACAGAGAAAATGACCTAATCAGAAATACTTACCATGCTCACTAGACCGTGAAATTGAGGTCAAAGACAAAAGCCATATGACAGACCAATACCAACCTACATACCATATATCATTGACCTACCACTTATAGTCACTAAGAAACTAAACTAAGCACAAAAAATTAACATGTTCATTGGACCATGAAATTGAGGTCACAGACAAAAGCCATATAGCAGACTGTCATGTACTACTCAAGACCTAAATACCAAATATCATTGACCCACTACCACTTAGTTACTGAGAAAATGACCTAATCACAAAAACTTAACATACTCATAGACCATGAAATTGAGGTCATGGACAAAAGCCATATGACAGACTGTCATGTACTACCTAAGACCAACCTACATACCATATATCATTGACCTACCAATTATAGTTACTGAGAAACTAAACTTAACATGTTCATTGGACCGTGAAATTGAGGTCACAGACAAAAGCCATATAGCAGACTGTCATGTACTACTCAAGACCAACCTATATACCAAATATCATTGACCTACCACCTATAGTTACTGAGAAAGTGACCTCATCACAAAAACTTAACAATGAAAGTTTACGCTGCCGCCGTCATACTTTGTATGCATATGTCTTGCTTTCCGCGCCTTTCGTCACAGGCGAGACAAAAATCTTACAGAAATTTTCAAGACAAAAAATATTCTAAGTTCTGTCAAACAAGAAGTTGGCAGGTGAATAAACCAAACTCTCTAAAATGGTATATGCTCCCATACTGATACTCCATGCCAAATTGAAGCAGGCTGGGAAATGTGGTTCATGAGAAAATTTTGATTAAAACTTTTGGTGTTGCAGACGGCGAAAAATATTTTAAAGTTACAAACAGAAAGTAAGCATGCAAGAGATCCCAAACTCGGCTACATGATATAGGTCTCAATACTGATACTCCATGTTGAATTGCAGAAGGCTGGGATATGTGGTTCCTCATAAAAATATGACTGAAATTTTCAAGACGCCAATTTTCAAAAAATTATTCTAAGTTTTATCAAACAAGAAATGGGCATGTGAGAGATATCAAACTGTGTTCTAACCACATAGGTCCCAATACTGATGATTCATACCCTATTGCAGGAGACTGGGATATGTGGTTCCTGAGAAAAATGCGACAGAATTCTTTTTTTACACCGACAATGACAAAAGCAAGCTGACCAATGGTGTTCCTATATGTGGAAACTTTGTGAACGCAGGTGACACAATAATTCAATATCTTAATCTATAAACCTAATAAAACTAAGAAGAATCTCAACTGAAAATTGATTTTTTTTTTTGTTGCTGGTGTTGTTTTGTTCTCTAGCAACTATTCAACATGTTTTTGCAATTTGGTTTACTATATATATTTAAGAAATAAGTTACTCTATTTAGGAAGTTGATCAAGCAGAAATAGTATAAAATACACATGGATAATAAGGCAAATATCTATAAGTTAAAGTTACCTTCTTCAACATTTAGATTATCTTTTACTGAAGTATTATAAAATCTTAGTCTTAAATGCTTGGCAAGATTTTCAGCTTCTTCCCTGAAAAATAAGTAAATTAATTTTTTAGGGACAATTCTAGTATAAAATGAATATTTTTTTTGTTGAGACAGAGATAATACAAATGTAGTATTAGTATATTTTGCATAGGGGTTTCATTCAAATCAGTAACTTGTGCACTTCAAACTAATACTTAATTCCAATGATTGATCAGTGAGTGAGATATAGAATCTAACACCAGTGGAAGTACAAGATAATTTCAAATATCTAAGTGGGAGATATCTAGTCTCTGACAAAGTTTGCCAAATCAAAGATGTATGAAACCTTACCCAAGGATGTCTAAAATTTCTTGTCTTGCACATTCACTGGTTTTTGATTTTATTTCTCACTGTATTTACTCTAACTCGACAAATATCTACATAGAAATATCATCCACTTTCTCTTGTGAATACAAAGAGTTACATCCCAGCACAGAATATTTTGGACCAATTTTCCATCAATTTTCTGTTGAAAGTTTCATGGCAAGTGCAATTACAATTTGATGAATACCAGTTCACTGTAAACATATTCATTTTCAAAGTGTACTTATTTTCACTATTAGAGCAGTTGTATTTTGAGTGTGCTAAATTATGATGTTTACAATAAAATATATAAACTTACGGTTCTACTACAGCGTCATCAATAAGATCTATTTTATTTTGAACAATAACCATTCCTATTTCTCCCACCTCATCTTCAACCTGCAACAAAGACATTTATCATTCAAAGTTATTGCTCCTGGTTGTTTCCCTCTCAGTGTATAAATCATCCTTTTTCTTAGATAAAAATCTTCATGATTATCCCAAACATTGTCCCTTTAGGTCATAATAATGCAAAAAAAAAACCCTTAAAATTCATATTACCTCCAATCTTTTTTTGTTGAGCCTCTAAAAATTCTGTTTAGATTTTTTGCTCTTTTTTTTCAGAATTTATAACATTTTTCACTATAATTAATAAAAGCATTATTTCCCTGCACGACCTTTGTTTTTCAATAGGTTATAGGAGAACCTAGGAAAAGTTTTATTGGTATTCATTTTATTAAAGCTGGTACAGAAGCAGGCTAAATCTGTTTTTTTTTTCTCTTTTATCAAGGACATGTCCAGTTGGAGATATCCAAGAAAATAGTTAATCATTAAACAATATTATGAATATACTGTAAACTATCTTATTTTCTTGGATTCTTTATTTTATGTTTTGACCCACCTGACCAATGTCACTGCCACTATTATTAATGTGAATATACTGTAAATCTTATTGTGGATTCTTTATTTTATGTTTTGACCCACCTTACCAATGTCGCTGCCACTATTATTAATGTGAATATACTGTAAATCTTATTATCGTGGATTCTTTATTTTATGTTTTGACCCACCTGACCAATGTCGCTGCCACTATTATTAATGTGAACATACTGTAAATCTTATTTTCGTGGATTCTTTATTTTATGTTTTGACCCACCTGACTAATGTCTCTGCCACTATTATTAATGTAGATATACTGTATATCTTATCGTGGATTCTTTATTTTATGTTTTGACCCACCCGACCAATGTCGCTGCCTCTATTATTAATGTGAATATACTGTAAATCCTATCATGGATTCTTTATTTTATGTTTTGACCCACCTGACCAATGTCGCTGCCACTATTATTAATGTGAATATACTGTAAATCTTATTTTCAGGGATTCTTTATTTTATGTTTTGACCCACCTAACCAATGTCGCTGCCACTATTATTAATGTGAATATACTGTAAATCTTATCGTGGATTTTTTATTTTATGTTTTGACCCACCTGACCAATGTCGCTGCTACTATAATTAATGTGAATATACTGTAAATCTTATCGTGGATTCTTTATTTTATGTTTTGACTATTATTAATGTGAATATACTGTAAATCTTATCGTGGATTTTTTATTTTATGTTTTGACCCACCTGACCAATGTCACAGCCACTATTATTAATGTGAATATACTGTAAATCTTATCGTGGATTCTTTATTTTATGTTTTGACCCACCTGACCAATGTCACTGCCACTATTATTAATGTGAATATACTGTAAATCTTATTTTCGTGGATTCTTTATTTTATGTTTTGACCCACCTGACCAATGTCGCTGCCACTTTTATTAATGTGAATATACTGTTATCGTGGATTCTTTATTTTATGTTTTGACCCACCTGACCAATGTCGCTGCCACTATTATTAATGTGAATATACTGTAAATCTTATTGTGGATTCTTTATTTTATGTTTTGACTATTATTAATGTGAATATACTGTAAATCTTATTTTCGTGGATTCTTTATTTTATGTTTTGACCCACCTGACCAATGTCGCTGCCACTATTATTAATGTGAATATACTGTAAATGTTATCGTGGATTCTTTATTTTATGTTTTGACCCACCTGACCAATGTCGCTGCCACTATTGTTAATGTGAATATACTGTAAATCTTATCGTAGATTCTTTATTTTATGTTTTGACCCACCTGACCAATGTCACTGCCACTATTATTAATGTGAATATACTGTGAATCTTATTTTCTTGGATTCTTTATTTTATGTTTTGACCCACCTGACCAATGTCACTGACACTATTATTAATGTGAATATACTGTAAATCTTATCGTGGATTCTTTATTTTATGTTTTGACCCACCTGACCAATGTCGCTGCCACTATTTTTAATGTGAATATACTGTAAATCTTATCGTGGATTCTTTATTTTATGTTTTGACCCACCTGACAAATGTAGCTTCACTATTATTAATGTGAATATACTGTAAATCTTATTTTCAGGGATTCTTTATTTTATGTTTTGACCCACCTGACCAATGTCGCTGCCACTATTATTAATGTGAATATACTGTTAATCTTATCGTGGATTCTTTATTTTATGTTTTGACCCACCTGACCAATGTCTCTGCCACTATTATTAATGTGAATATACTGTTAATCTTATCGTGGATTCTTTATTTTATGTTTGACCCACCTGACCAATGTCACTGCCACTATTTTTAATGTGAATATACTGTAAATCTTATCGTGGATTCTTTATTTTATGTTTTGACCCACCTGACCAATGTCGCTGCCACCATTATTAATGTGAATATACTGTAAATCTGATCGTGGATTCTTTATTTTATGTTTTGACCCACCTGACCAATGTCTCTGCCGCTATTATTAATGTGAACATACTGTAAATCTTATCGTGGATTCTTTACTTTATGTTTTGACCCATCTGACCAATGACGCTGCCACTATTATTAATGTGAACATACTGTAAATCTTATCGTGGATTCTTTATTTTATGTTTTGACCCACCTGACCAATGTCACTGCCACTATTATTAATGTGAATATACTGTAAATCTTATCATGGATTCTTTATTTTATGTTTTGACCCACCTGACCAATGTCGCTGCCACTATAATAAATGTGAATATACTGTAAATCTTATTATTTTGGATTCTTTATTTTATGTTTTGACCCACCTGTCCAATGTCGCTGCCACTATTATTAATGTGAATATACTGTAAATATTATTTTCCTGGATTCTTTATTTTATGTTTTGACCCACCTGACCAATGTCGCTGCCACTATTATTAATGTGAATATACTGTAAATCTTATCGTGGATTTTTTATTTTATGTTTTGACCCACCTGACCAATGTCACTGCCACTATTATTAATGTGAATATACTGTAAATCTTATCGTGGATTCTTTATTTTGTGTTTTGATTCTTTATTTTATGTTTTGACCCACCTGACCAATGTCGCTGCCACTCTTATTAATGTGAATATACTGTAAATCTTATCGTGGATTCTTTATTTTATGTTTTGACCCACCTGACCAATGTTGCCATAGTTGCCAACCTCTGACAATGAAAAATCATGTCATGACATGACATGAGATACCAAAAGGCGTGTGAAAACGCGCGACATACTTTCGGATTATTGAACAAAATTTATATAAAATAATTTTGCCAATATAAATGCCCATTGTACTCAACATTTGCCTGTTTTGCTGATTTTAGAACTACCTGACTAGGTACATATTCAAAACAATTACAAGATTGGTTGAATTTACAAGTCAATAGGGCAAAAGTTAGCAGAGTTCTCAGCCTTGTCCTTGATGATTACCTCATTCAACAAATTTTTTGTAGCTGGCAAGGAGGAAATGGGCATCAACCCGTTTATACAGATAAATGGTTTCAAATAAGCCCTCGCTTTTGTATATCCGACTATATCACTTTCTATAAATGATCCAATATAAATATGTAAACTGCCACGATCACTTTCTTTGACTTCAAACTTGGAGTCCCAAATTTTGTTTTGGTATCACTGATCCGGTACAAAAATATCGTTTTCTATTTGCACTCGTGTCTTTAGTCGTCGTACCCAACCAAGAAATTTATTGAAACGATTTAAAATCAGTTGTTTGGCCGAATCGAAGTTTGTAATTTACCTTAGGGTCATGAAAAAGCCGGGGAATCACGGGGATCGATAGCGCTAATAACCAAAAACATGAACAACGGTCGTGGAAAAGTCAAGAGAATCACGAAAAACGCGATATCGCTAATAACCAAAAACGTAAACAACGAAAAGCGTGTAATGGCGTGTGAAGTTCTGAAAAGCGTGTACACGCCGTGTGACAAAATCTACGCCTGTAAACCATTGAAAAAGCGTGTGTAACACGCCAAAATCATGTGAGTTGGCAACTATGAATGTCGCTGCCACTATGATTAATGTGAATATACTGTAAATCTTATCGTGGATTCTTTATTTTATGTTTTGACCCACCTGACAAATGTCTCTGCCGCTATTATTAATGTGAATATACTGTAAATCTTATCGTGGATTCTTTATTTTATGCTTTGACCCACCTGACCAATGTCTCTGCCGCTATTATTAATGTGAATATACTGTAAATCTTATTTTC
>MJUU01022464.1:25246-43696 GCA_002080025.1 Modiolus philippinarum | reverse complement strand
ATCATACCCAATACCTCTACAAAGTTTGAAGTGAATATACCAAAGGGTTGTCTAGTTAGAGCGCGACATATAAAAAATTGTCTTAAAATTGACGAATAAAGTCCAATAACTGCAACAAGAAAAATTGAATTTTCACGAAAAAGTATACAGATCGTGAGTCCATCATACCCAATAACTGTACAAAGTTTGATGTGAATCTACCAAAGGGTTATCGAGTTAGAGCGTGACATGTAAAAAATTGCCTTAGAATTGACGAATAAAGTCCCATAACTCCTACAAGAAAATTCGAATTTTCCCGAAAAAGTATACAGATCGTGAGGCCATCATACCCAATACCTCTGCAAAGTTTGAAGTGAATTGACAAAATGGTTATCAAGTTAGAGTGCGACATATGAAATGGACAGACAGACAGACAGGCGGACAGATGGATGGACGGACGGACAATCGGACATTGGTATACCATAATACGTCTGTCATTAGACAGGCGTATAAAAAAATCTTTAAAGGTCCCTGGCTGTTTAAGTTCATTTGTCTGGGTATTTGCTTTTGTAGGCTTTAAAAAAAGGGTAAATTGGAAATGTATAAGGCTGCATGACAAAGGTAATTTACGGTAAAGGTGAAACGGGCGAACAAGAAAATGTGAAAAGCCACTGAATATAACTACAAATCATAGTAATTATAATGTACAAAATTTCATTCTTATATTTCAAAATCTACTCATTCAAATACACATTTTACATTGTAGAAAAAATATTGCTCATGAATTGACAAACAACCAAAACTGAAATCTCTTTAACTATGAAAATAAGTATGAATATATTAATATGTTTTTATACCTTATTTGAAACCATTTATTCAAGGTAACTTAGTTCAGTTTTTATCACATAATTCAAAGTGTAAAAATATAAACACGGTTTATTTATGCACGATTTTTATTCCTTAATATAAAGATATAAATAGACCTTTGTATGCAAAATGTACCAAAAACATTCGTGCGAAGCATAAAATAAATATGAATGCTTTTTTAATGTCGCTATTATTAAAGTATTTCATACAATGCTAAAAGATTGAAAGCAAAATAGTTTGAGAATGGCTAAAATTTTTGGACTTAATTTCTTCATTATGGGGTCCAATCTTTAAAATGAAAATGCAATAATACAGACCATCATTAAATCTAAGTATAAAATCAAATAAAAAGATTATATCAGATTCCAAGCTTTCAAAATTTATTCAATTATATTCAATTTTCAACCATGTTGACTTTTAATGAGTTAATAAAATCAGTTTGAAACTGAAATGAATACAGAAATGTATTTCATAATTGCAATGAATTATGAAAATACAGAAATCTTTATCACAATATAATGTAAAATTTACAAAGCGAAAATGAAATCAAATGGTAATTTTTATCAAATAATCCAAAACACTGCAATTTTGGTCAGTCTTTTTTAACAGTTTCATTATTGTAATATCTTATACTGACAATCAAGACGTCAACCAAGGATATTTCTTTTGATGATCTTTTAAAAGATGATAATTTGAAAAAAAAATTATTAATTAAGTACCTTCTCTTAACAAACTTTCATTTCAATAACAACAGGAATTTCAAAAAAAATACCATACAATGAAAAAATAATAACAGAAACCCCTTTGTATATTATGTAAAGGAAGTGCAATTAGGACTATGGAACCTTGAAAATCATTGATCAAAGGAGGAAACACAGCTTGAGCTAAGAAATTTAATTACACCATTGTCATGAAATTGAATTATTATTCAATAACATATAAAAAATATAATTTTAAGGGACAAATTTTAATTTTAAAATGTGTGAGGTTAACATCATTTATAGTGAAAGGAAGTGCATTTTTATCATGCTATCATAAATTCATATTGACAAGGAATTGTTATTTACATAAAACCTCAATATCTAACCACAATGACATCAATGACCTATACTTAAATCTTCTAACTGAGATAATATTGACTTAAAATACTATTCAAATTTTTCTTGATTGATTCTTTGATCTGAGAACAAAATTTTTAATCAAAAATATGTTGTTTTCTACGATTACTGAAAATTTAATATAAATTTAGTATTAGCTGATTGTTTACTTCAATCAACCAAGCCTCATTTACTTCATTTTTTTTTAAATGAAAGGTACAACGTCTTGTCCTGCTCTCAACCCTGAAAGAGCAAAACAATTTCAATATTGACACGAAAGATTATGGTCTTTAATTCTGTCAGCCAAACAGTAAATAACAATAGTAGTGTTAAATGTAATATGATATATTAATCAGCTAAATTTATTTTATTATGGCTTAAATATGCCCTGCCTTTATACAGTGAAGGGCTAAAACATGTAACTGTACTTAAATTTAGCCATTTTAATCTCTATTACAACTACAGGACTATGATTCATTTCGTTTAGAATATCTTTTGTGTTGTAAGGCAAAGAAAATAAATTTTAAGTATTGAGATAAATAAAATTCAACTTTTGTAGTACACCCCAACCTTAACCACATTATTTCTGAATTGTTGAGAATCCTTAACATAGGTTTTATAAATTGCAGTGTTTTGTCCAATACAAATATGCTTTCGAAAAATGAAAACAGTATCTGAGTTGTTCACAACAATTCCAAGTTTCACGCTCAATACATAACCTTTGTAAAATGATGAATAACTTCAGACTACTGAAAAAGCTTATATCATTTTAAATATTTTGTGGGAATTGTATAGAAATATTCTAAGAAAAATGGGGAAAAGAGCAAAGTATGATATGAAGTTTTCAGAAAACGTCCCTGAATATCCAGAAAATTTTTTTTTTAGATATTTCCAAAGAGTTAGGTATGCATTACCTGCTCCACTGATAGAACTAATCACATAATACATTTGTCAGACTCAGATTTTCAAATCACTACATGAACATAATGAATTTGAATACTAGTATAAACAGCTTTTGTAAATATCGTCAGAAAAACACAAACCTCTGTAGTAAGCCTTTGTAATTGCATCAAATTCTTCCTGCCCAGCAGTATCCCATAACATCAACCTAACTTCTTCATTGTTGACTCTGCAATAAGAAAACAAAACAATTTATTCACAAAAATATATAAAATTCTGATGGATAAATTGTCCATTTGTATTAAACCCAAAATTGCCTTTCCAGATTCTCGTGCATTATATTCTATGTAAATTTTGATGAGGAAAATTGCAAGATATGTGCAAACTTTGACCTCAGCTCTAGAGAAATCAAGCATGGTGACCCATAATTTTTATAACAGATTTCAGTTTGGCAGGATTGGTTTTTAAATTGTGCTGACTTACCCCGGTACAACAAACAATAATATTAGTGTCTATCTACCTTAAATAGAACACACGTGGACTGCACTAAACAAAAAAACTTTGGGTGTTCATTTACAGAAAAGTGTATAAAATCAAAAGATTTTGCAAGCTTGTTTAAAGAACATGTAAAAACACTATGGATGGTCATCACCTACAGGCAAGCTCATAACTGATGGATGGATGCAATTAATGTTACGTTCACACGTAATTCGATTTGATTCGCATTCGATGCGTATTGAACTAAAACGTATTAAATTTTGTTTTACTCAAAATGTATTCGTAATGTTGCGTTCACACGTAATACGTATCGAATGCGCATCGAAAACGTTTTCGATACGCATTCGATGCACATTAAATGTACGTCTGAACGCACTATAAATTCAGAGGATTTTTGTAGCATTTAGTCCTTACATAAAAACACCCAAGTTATGACATTTTGTTTTTCAAAGATCCTCTTTGCAAGCAGACGGCAAAAGAGTGGAGTGATGCTAACTAAAGTTGTCATAGATACTAAGCAAAAGATTCAAAAGTTAATAATATTTAAAAGACTGGAAAACAGTCATCTATGCAACTGAAATAAACTTTATGTTATAAAAGTTCACAAACATGAACTTTACGTTTTATTAATGAGATTAAAATGCTTAAATGACATTCAACCAGATGAGCCAGACTCTCAAATGATAATATGGAAGCCTTAAGCAATAAATATTTCAGTAGCATCTGACAGTGGGAAGTTTTAATTTATTAGCAGTAAAAAGATATTTATTAATGTGGATATCTTTAACTTTACAAACTAAGGTTTTTTTTTCTTTTTTAGCATAACAATAGAACTATAAATTCAATTTACTAAGAAGTATATTCTTAGGTTGCATTCATTCATCTATTCTTTATGTAATGTACACATCCGAATGGTGTCCTTTTAATACAGCTATACCCAACCATCACATTTCTTTATGTTACTACAGACTAAATGCAAAACCTATTTGATGGAACCCTAAAAATGTTGCCAGGCCTGATAAGGCCACATCAAACTAATAAATAGATTCTCATAACCACCTGCCCCATTTTTTTTTAAGCTCAATTTTTATTTTATTTTCAATTATTCAGAAGTTTTCTTTAAATTCCTATCAATTTTAGTGAAAATCAGTAAAAAAATATAAAATAAAACCCTCCCACCCACCCTAGATTTTTTGCTACAGGTGAATGAGAATCTACAAATTAACTTGATAGGGCCTAATATATTTGAATATTTACTTTTTACATTTTTTTTTTACTTTTTGGGCCATTTAGGGCTTTTAATATAGTTTGAGGTTCCTCACTGTGTTGAAGACCGTAAGGTGACCCTAGATGCTTTGTTTTGGGTTGTCATTAGCTGCCCTGTTCAAAGTTAGCCTGCCTTGGGTTGGCGGGCTGACTTGTATTTCCCACTCTTGAAGGAAATCAGGTTTTTTTAACCTCAAAGATCCACAGCTTTATCGGGGGCTTTATTTATTAAACATATTATTAAAATATAAAACTTACTCAATTTGTCTCTCTAAGAAGTCTACACCAATAGTTTTCTTGTAATCCTTTGTAAATATTCCTTTACAGTATCGTTGGATCATGCTAGATTTCCCCACAGCCCCATTCCCCACGACAACCACTTTGATCGCCGTTTCTATTTCTTCTTCTCTCATTTTACAAATAAAACTCAGTCATTGTAAACTTGTAAATAGAACGATCGTCTCTTCACTGTTACATCATTTTAATACATTGAAACATTAACAAGATGTTAAATGTACACTGGAAACACAAATTTTCTAATTCCTTGCTTAAAAAGTAGTGTTTGAAATTTATTAAAAAAAAACTGCCACTGTAAGACACCAGAATATTCTGTTAAACTGTGGTTCTTTTACCAGCTTTGGAACGAATTATTCAGTTCTGTTACCTGAAAAGATATATAAACCAAATTAACAGAAACATAGATTTACATTATGTATTACAACAGGAAATAGGATGGTTAAATTTATATTGTACAATTTATTTTACTTTAAATTCTTAAAAAGAATATGTTGTTCAAATTTAATCTTCTGAAGTTAAGTAACTCCTACACATT
Source organism: Modiolus philippinarum (assembly GCA_002080025.1). NCBI lineage: Eukaryota > Metazoa > Mollusca > Bivalvia > Mytilida > Modiolidae > Modiolus > Modiolus philippinarum. The sequence goes on along the minus strand of MJUU01022464.1, from coordinate 38,257 downwards.
GTGGTCACATCATGCAGAAAGTGATGCATTCATTATTTTTTCTGTGCTTAGCTATCAGTGACTGTACAATTTAGTTTTACCATGTTCTGTTTCAGTTATTATGTATAAGCGTTTTAAACCCATATTTAGTTAATTCCAGTCTGACCTCAGGCAAAACTTATCAAACAGATTGACTTAAGGTCATATTAGCACATTTACTAATAGTAGTGCAGATCATTCTGTTATGCATGGAAAAAAGTGAAGCTCTAAAATTCAAAACTAGAGGAATCTATGGCAATTTGAAACTATGAAATGATAATGGCATTTATAAGACACATTTATGATGACCTAGCAAGATAAAGACAGATAATATACTGATGAATACAAAAATCTCCACCCCCCCCCTCTATTTTTCGTCAAATAGGCAAAACATAATTAAACGTTGATCCCTTGCACAAGGCGTTTGTCTATGAGACATTTATGAATCACCCAGTGGACCGAAGCACAGATGGACAGACAACATAGACACGGGCTAGGATAAAACAATATGCCCTACTGACTTTTAATTACTAATGCAATATTTAAACCATACATAAAATTACATTGCAAAAATACAGTTATTTTACAGTGGATTTGTAGATTAAATGTTTCCATTTAGAATGTCATATCAAAGATATACTTCCAATTTCATGCTTTCATTATGTTCTGTTGATTTAAACTTTGTGTTCAGTATAATCCCATGTTTAATCAATACTGTAAAACTATAAAATCTATAAATACCCAATTTTAAATGAATAAAAAATCATAGAATTACCTTTCCACTTTATATCCATTTCAGAAAGCCTCATTGATTTTCTTTTAAAAAAATCCTTTAAAAACATCAACTAAACTCATTATTTACTTCTGACGTAAAATTAATCGTGGAATATTTGAAGTCGGTTTTTTATTTGTTTGTTCAAAACAGTGTATTCCATCCTTTTAAATTACTCCATGAGCGAGGCAGGAAAAATCATGTTCATTTAATCTGATTATATATTGCTTCACAATAGGCACAAATTACCCCTTACTTCTGAATATTTTTCTTATTGTAGTCAATTTAAATGAAATATTAAATGACGTCTGCTGAGTCAGATGTACCATACTTAGGTATAACTACGGTATGAAATTTCTGTTGTTATATAACTTAAAGTAACTCCTTCAATTTATTCAGCACTAAGATTGTTTATCAGCAGATCCACTAAATTTCATAACACATACTTAAATGCCTATGGTACAACAAAGATTTTATTTTTAATTCTATTTGTACCTAAACTAATGGCTATTTTTATCAACAGGATTCCTTTCTTCTAGCCTTTTTCACTTTGTACCTCTTACTGATCCAATTCATAACAAAACAATTTTTGAACTTCTGACCTCCCCTGTCACGTTAATTAATGAGTTTATTAAATAATTTTAGGGCCTCCAGTTTTCATTTGTGCCCATTACTGTTTATATGATTTCTTTGTATATTTTCATCTGTTTAGTGAATTTTTTATTCAACTTTTTACTCTTACTTGGCTTAAGATAATGGAGATTCTGGCAAGTTTCAACTTTAAGGCAAATTTCTGTAAAAAATACGGTTCTCTCAAAATTTGGAACCCAAATTAACTAAATGGGCTGGAATTTTGTAATTACATGTATAGGTTATTGTCCGATTTGGTAGAGATCTGCTTTGCTGAAACCTGACCCATGCAGCGCTCATAATTTCGATAAGTAGCTATTTTTCTTTTCTTTTTTCTGAAGAACAAAACTGTATATTAATGTAAACTTCATTTATGTCTAGGAAGTTTAATAGACTTTACTCATTTTTAGTATTTAGCTTATAATATAAGATACAATAGTATGCCTTATAAACAACACCTCCCCTGTTCTGGACAAAGTGCTTATTTAAATACTCATTAACCAGAACTTAAGGTACTGTTTATTTGTCATGATATACAATTTAATGGGAAATAATCATTAATCTAATGGATTCTGTGACTAATGTGGCTTTTATATCACATAAAAATTATCAAAAGTTGCTTATTCAATGTTTCTGTTGGTTATATGATTTTTACTTCATTTTCCCCAAATTTTCTTGTCTTACAAAAGAGCACCTTTTCATAAAAATGCATTGCCCCTTTGCAGTTTATAGGCATAATACTGCATGTACTGATGAATAAACCCCATAAATTCCAATGCATAAAATGTGTATGCAATGTGTGTGGAGGTCAAAATTTTGTAATTCTGCACCAAAAAATTGGATAAACCAAGGGTTGATAAGAGAATTATTTAGTTTTTCTAGCCTTAAAATATGCAATGTTTGTGGAGGTCAAAATTTTGTAATTCTGCACCAAAAAAATTGGATAAACCAAGGGTTGATAAGAGAATTATTTAGTTTTTCTAGGGTAAAGTCTGAGAAGTACCATTACTTAAGAAAATTGATCAAATATATTGCCACTTTTACAAAGACATTTTATAAATTGTCTTTCTTAAAGTGCCTATTTGTATTTAAAGAGGTCTTGTATTATGTATTTAATTACTGTAAAGTAATCTAATTTGTATACCTTATACCCTCTAACAAGTAATTATATATACATAATACCATATAGGAAATATTAGCAAATAGTAGTGTAAATAGTCAAATTGTACTATTATACCATTCAATACTAACAGTTTGTATGGGCCCTCATAAGGGGAATAAGTAGCATGTGAAATAGGAAGTGACAACCAGTAGCATCTTCAGAAAATATAATATTTATATATTTTAAACCGAAATCAAGCTGAAAGCAAATAAAATATCTGTGCACACTTGTATTATGAAGATTCATATAGCACTGGATAGAAGCAGAGATCGGCACCACCTGAACTGTGATTTGTATGACTTCAAATAAACACAACTATACAGGGAATCAATATTCAAACTCTATAGTTTAAATATTCCACAGAACACAAAGATGTACTTCACAACTAACAGACTGAGGCTAAACTTATGGGAACCTGAAAACCATTGCCGTTTAATAGCTTTAAATTATCAATCAACAAAGATAGTGAACCAAACTTGAGGATAAGGGGAGGATTCATGATGTGTTGAGTTAATGTTTGTGTATGTGTGTGTGGAAGGGGAGGGGGATTCTCCTTTGTTTCCAAAATAAAAACATAGGTAATCAACGATTACAAAGTTTGCATCGTTATGGCACATGGACACAGAAACCCAATTTGGCCAGAGTGCTCATTTACCATCCCTAATGCATGTATACAAAGGCTAGATGATCTTACCATGTACATTAACCGAGACCTGGATTCGGACTTAAACTTGAATGTAAGTCAATCATGCGGAAAATATAGGTCAAAGTGATCTAATTTTGCCTGGATGCTGACCTACCCCCAAAGATGCATGCACATGCAAGGTTAGATGATCCTACCATGTACAGTTACTTAGATCTGAACTCGGACTTAAACTTGAATGTAAGTCAATCATGAGGAAAATGTAGGTCAAAGTTACCTAATTTTGCCTGGATGCTGACCTACCCCCAAAGATGCATGCACATGCAAGGATAGATGATTGTACCATGTACAGATACTTAGATCTGAACGCGGACGTTAACTTGAATGTAAGTCGATCATGCTGAAAATATAGGTAAAAGTGACCTAATTTTGCCTGGATGCTGACCTACCGCCAAAGATGCATGCACACGCAAGGTTAGAGGATCCTACCGTGTACAGTTACTTAAATCTGAACTCGGACATAAACTTGAATGTAAGTCAATCATGCGGAAAATGTAGGTCAAAATGACCTAATGTTGCCTGGATGCTGACCTACCGTCAAAGATGCATGCACATGCAAGGTTAGATGATCCTACCATGTACAGTTACTGAGATATCAACTCGGACCTAAAATTAAATGAAAGCCTGTCAAGTGGAAAATATAGGTCAAAGCGGACGAAGACATGGACATGGACATGGACATGGACATGGACGCGGACGCCGGGGGTACTCGAATAGTCCTCCTCAACTTCGTTGAGGCGAACTAAAAAATAGAAGTGGTTTAAAATATGAATACATGCACTGTCTGTTATTAAAAAATAACTGAAATAGTAATTATAAAAATTTTAAATAAAATGCACTATATATGGTCTATTACCATTCAACATATAAAGCAATTTCTTAACATTGTTATATTGGAAGTGGTCCAAAGCCAATAGTAATTAAAACTGAATTTAAAATATATCACATAATAATTTACCCATTAAATACAAATATCACCTGCACAATGAATATTTTTTGGTATACAAAAATAATGAAAAACTATAAAAATTTATTCTTACTTTCAGAATTCAAATAAAGGATTTAATAACAAATATTCTGTAATTCAAATTTAATTTCACCTGCTTACACTTACTTGTTATAATTGAACAAAATTCCTGTATATCCAGAACAAAGAGAAATATTGGCCAATATTCGATGTAATTTCCTCATAGGCAAACAAACCATGAAATAACAAACAAAGTCCTCAAACTTATTAATAAAGTGAAGAATGTCTCACTGGTCGATATAAAATCAACACATTTCCAAAGCACTATGACCAGCACAGGAGATAAATAGATGCTCCCTAGATAGCACAAAATGTATATTCATTGCCCCCAACAACCACAATCGTAAAAGTGAGTCTTAATGTCACTATGTCTTTTATCAACGAAAATATCTGTACACAATCCCCCGATCAGCTACTATTTATGTTTGAATGTAGTGACTACCTGTATGACGGGAAGCGGGTATATTACCCTTTTATAGTATATTATTTTATCTACGATCCAAACTAGATTTAGGCCATTGAAACAATATACAACTCTGATTTAATCTTAACTTTATATAATCTAAATCTATAATCAAATACTCAATTAAAATACACAATATAGATCATTTGTATGTTATATTGAACAAGAGGTGTATTGAAAATATCTAATGAAGTAGCAGAGGCTACTTGATAATCTTCTTAATTATCAACCCCTTAGGCTGGAAACACAATTATTTTCCTTTTTATATACATAATGTTATAATGTTTACATGGTTCATATATAGTAAGTGTGATGAATTGACTTTTAACCATAATAACATGAATTGATTTTCAAAATAATTAAATATGCTAAGTGTCACTTTATTCATTGTCAAAATAAATGCCAGAGGATTTGAAAAGCATAAAAATAATTACAAAATCCTTAAATTCTTAATGTAAATAAAAAAAAAAATTTAAAAAAAAACTTTACTATATGTGTATTTTGCAATATATTATGTATTTGCCTTATATTCAGAGAAAAAAAATATCCTGTTAAAATTTATATTGTGGACACGAAGAAATGTGTGGAGAATATGATAGTTTACAAAAATATCAAGGAGCTAGAATTGCTAGTTCGGGTTGTCTGTAACCATTTGAGAAAGGTCATGCAAGGTCAAAATCTGGGATGTACTCATATAAATATTACTGTATGGTTTAGCCAGTGTTTCAAAAAAAAATGGACAGTGAAACTTTCCTCTCTGACTCTTATATACCAAGTTTTGAAGACTGTATGTTAATTTTTTTCACAAGTTATAAGTCAGGAACCTTCGAGGGAACAGACTTACAGATGGACAGACAAACATACGACTGAGGATATCATATAATACCTTGCCGCTACGAGTGGCTGGGTATGAAAATTAATACTTTACATGGCTGTTCCGGAGACATGGAGGTCATTGAAGACATTTTTCCTCAACTCCAACCAACCCCCCAAAAAATTTTTTCGTCATAAATACAATGCAAATTATGCAAAACACAACAATCCAGATAAAGTGTCTCCCATGAGACCCATATTTTTTCTGGAACAACCCTAACAAAAATTAATGCTTACCTCTTGTATTAATTCTCTTTTTTCTGTCCTTATTATACTGTGCAAAATCACTTCACTAAAGTCTAGTCTTAACGTCTACACATTGCAAAAACTGGAAATACAAAAAATATAATTACATTTTTTGTACACTATATAATTACAAAATGAATGTCTATTAATAATTAACTTACATTGCAGAACACCTAATTCTAATTATAAATGTCAACTTTTGATGTCCAATATTTGCAGTTTTTTCCTGAAGATTTCCTACCAGTCTGGGATCCATCAAATTATAGTTGTCAGTTTAAGCTCCAGATGATTTGTAATAATTAGGAAATATTGACATTTTCTTCCAATCCATAGACCTACTGTTGATCAAGAAAACCATTTACATAATTTGTTGGTTTTTTTTTCAGTTATGATTTCTAAGTATTTTTTTTCCTTTTCTTCATACAATACATCTACAAATCTTCCAGGAAACCATGAACACGATCATCTATATTACCTTGTCTAAGCCTTTTGTCAATAAAATCTTCACAGAAAACATGTTGAGATGTGTAATTAGTTAAGCCTTTGATGTTAAAAGAAACACTAATTACCAATGGAAATTTGTACATATTTATCTGCTTTAATGCTGTGACATCATGCAATACACTTTCTGCCTTTAATATCCAGTCAATTAGTTAGAAAGTACACAACATCTTAGTGGATAAATAAAACTTTTTTTAATTGAAGAAGATAAAATATAAGAACCTTTTTATATTCAAATTAATAAAACCTCTATGGTTGGAGGATGAGATTCCATGGGTAATGTACATTGTAGCATTCATTTAGTCATGATAACATGCACTGCTAATTTTTTTCAGATTTCCTTTACATATATCCCTGGGAATACATTAGACTTCATTCCAGCAAAATTTAATCCATGCATTATCAAAATCTTTAAACAATTAATTAACAAACAAAACCAAGGAAAATGCGTAATTTTAATGTTGAATAAAGGGCTACGCCGAGCGCAGCATGATACGACCGCAGCATGTCGACCACTGAAATTTGATAAAGTGTCATTTAAAAGTAAATGTGGACAAAGTAACTAGATGGACACACTAAGTAGCTAGCCATAGTAATTGTTGGACACATACTAGATAATACAAAAATTTATAGCCCTTTTGATCCCTTAAAGCTATGAAACTGTATGAGTTACGCTAAATCTGTTGACACAGTACTGACAGCTTACATCAAGATGGATCAAAAAAAAAAAAAAAAAATCCCATGGAAATCCGATTAAAAATAATGATTTTACATATTTTCAAAAGTTGCAATTTCGGCCTATTTGACTAATTATAGTTTGGAAACCACAAGAAATATGCCAAATCTGTTGACATACTACCATAAGCTTACAACGAGAGGAATCTAAAGAAAAAAATCCCATCGAAATCAAATTAAAAAGAAAGATTTCACATATTTTGAAAAATTGCAATTTCTGTGCTTCTGACCCCTTATAGATCAGAAACCATAAAAGCTAAAAAAAAATCTGTTGGAATAATACTGAAAGCTTACAAAACAAGGAATCTTAAGAAAAAAATCTCATCAAAATCCAATGAAAAATAAGAAACTTTATTTTGGCCCCGTTTGGCCCCTTATAGCTCAAAAACGAAACAAATTATCAAAAATCAAATATAAGCACACATGTTTATTTTTTATAAGGAATCCATTGAAAAAAACTGCATCAAAATCCAACGAGAAATAAAAACAAGATGTGTTTGTGAAACACTACATATGCCCCCAGATTCCGATTTTTACTCCTTTTTGACCTCTATGACCTTGACCTTTGACCTAATTTTTTTTTGCATATTTATGTTCCTCTTGACTAGACCTATACACTTGCCAAGTATCAAAAGTCTACCTTATATAGTTCAAAAGTTAAAGCCAAGGTTCAAGTTTCGGATGCACAGACAGACACACAGACATACAGACATACGGACACACAGACAGGACAAAAACAATATGCCCCCGATCCTCAATCTGGGGGCATAAAAATAAAATTTTTGAGATTCCCCCTTTTGGGCCCCATTTATCCCATAAACAGTACATGCGAGACATACTACTGATTGGAAATTTTCTCAGGATCACACTGAAAGAAACCTCATCAAAATCTGATAAATAATAAAAATTCTGCAGCCAAATACACCCGATTTCCCCCTTTTTGGCCCCTTTTTTTTAAAACGGGAGGGGCCATAATAACCAAAACTACCCCAAGCCTTCCTTTTGTGCCAAAGAACATTGTTTTAAATTTCATATTAAAGGATTGACCAACTTGAACTTAAGTTATTGACAAAAAACAAAAGTGTCTAGAGAAAACAACGCGGACAACAACAACGACAACAGCACCATACCATTACACGACCTCAAATTTTTTGGGGTCGTATAAAAACACATCCTTGCTAATGCCCTATGTTATAAAATCATCTTGAACAGATGTAAGAGTCAGATGAAGTACTGGTACAACAGACAGATGAAGTACTGGTACAACAGTCAGATGAAGTACCGGTACAACAATTTTCCTTGTCAGAAGCAGTTCTATCATGTTCATATTGCTACCACATCATTAAAACATGTCACTACCAGTAATATTCATGTGTTTTCTGTTAATCAATGATTGAAATATAACTACATTCATACCATCTTTACCTCTCAAAACAACATCATACACTTTTCTCAAACTACTGTAGTACCAGTTTGTACGCTTCAGTTTGAAAACAACATCAGATAAATCAGGAAAATACATGTAATATAACTTGGACTGAAGTTAGGATCAGATGAAGGACAGCAATAAAATCCTTGTACCTTTATACCTGTATATTGTCTATAACAACATTTCACCATTGGTCAGTTTCAAAAGGAACCAATTCATTTTGTTTAGTTACACAATAGAACTTGGATGGCTCAAAGTGCAATAAGTCCAACACCATGGATATCTAGAAAAATTTTTGTGGTCCATTCCAACATAGTTTGACCTTGATATCTAGAACATCTCTCTGACTCTAAGTGATTTTATTGGTCATTTCAATGGGCGTTCACAAGGCATCTAAGATAGACTGTATATGTAATGATGTGAAATCAGTTAAAAATTCTAGCAAAATGTGAGATGCGGCATTGGCAGCGACTGACCTGGCATTAAGCCACAAGGCCAAACTGCATGACTCATAATGTGTGAATATTTCAGTAAATTGAAATCCAAACTTTATTGATCAAATGATGGAATTTTATATCTTTAAATTTAAATAGTTAATTCATGTAGTAGTACCTTAAGCGAACAATAAATGTTAATGTTGGAACAATTAACATAAATCTACAAAGAAAAAATAATTTAAAATAATACATATTTACATACGTTTGAAATTTTTCCAGATACAAAGTTTGTCATGATTTCAAAATCATTGAATTTCGGACCAAAATCTTACAGAAAGTAAAAAACCAAACCATATGGACAAAATCATAAAAACAATAATTTATTGTTTATTCTTTGACTTAATCATTGAACCAAATTCTGATAAGTCTTTTTCTTGTGTCAAATTTAATCTTTTTAAACACTGATTTAAAGGACACAAAGAAATATAACATTAGAACAAGACCACCATACATGTCCCAACGGCAGACTGAATAGGACTGGTTGATAATCTGACTTGTATTCCATCAAAAATCACTTATATTTGTTGACATGGACATAGATGACATGAAGATTTAATTATCGGTCATCTCGGCTATGGTTCTGGTTGGACAATTTTCTTATGTCCTGAGATATTTATGTTTGATACTAAAATGTGTACCCTACACCATATAAGCCTTAAGTTTGATATGATAAACTGTCAAGATATTGTCAACAATGTTGTTTTTTGTGTATTTTGTTGTAAAGTACAGCACATTAACCAAGTTTATTCCATATATATTTGATTTATCTCTAAATTAATGCTCTTGGTTTACCCTATAAATTCTTCAATCAGGAGAAAATTTGGCTCATTCTGCTCGTATGTCACATGTATTTTTAAACTCATAACCTACATGACCTAAGAAATTGCTCAGTTTCTATACGTTTTGTTGGTCATGCAATTTTATAAAAAAAATGACATTATTTATTACTTCACATGCCTTCATGTTTAGAAATTGACCAGTCTAATCATTGAAAACTTGACAAGACAAAACATTTAAAAATTGAAAAGTCAAAACATTTAGAATTAATATCTTGCCCAGTTTCCCCATGTCTGCTCCAGTTTTGAGTGCACACAATATTAGAATAATTATCATAAAAACAATTTGTAAATGTATTTAATGTCATACACATGGTGACATAAGATCATTAAAAGTTCCAAACTATATCAAAACTAATTATCTAAATTGAAATCTCAAAATCTGCAAGAGAAAATGTCTGACCCATTCCAAACATCTGTTTTTAATCTCTGTTATGCATAATTAAGTTGTTAATTTGCTGATCAATGGTGATGTCTGTACTATGAAAGTTTCATTATTTATCAAAGTCAATAATTTTTTATTGAAATAAAAAAATCAGCATAAAAATTATTAGATTGAAACATTAAATTTGTAATCATATTTTATATTGTACATGTATGATTATATCACAATTTCATTACAAAAATCAATTTTGGTTAAAAATATTCATTGGATGTGCAAGACAATCAATTTGTATTGAATAAGTAGTCATACATTCTTTTTCCATTTTTTAAAATTTCCACAAAGGTTTTTCCTTTACATAAAATTTCATAGGAGAAACAATTTGTAGATATTTCTATACTAATTATATAAGCCACTGAGAGTGTATACTTATTATTATAAAATGACCTGATGTGACATGAAACCAGATCAGCTATAACTTTAACAAGGATAAAAAAATAAATTTTATATTTGTAATGGTATATCAACAAGGTTACCATTGACTTGCTGATACATGTACTTTTTTAACAACTATAAAAAATACCTTAAAATATGTGCAAGTAATTTTTTATCATCGGCTTTAAATTTTCAATCCATTTAATATGTTTAATTATAAATCAAGGCATACTTACATGTACTTAATGTGTATTCCACAGTCCATCACATATAGTAATAATTCTTAATTCATGTATATCACTTATGTACCATCTACAAAAAAATAATGTAAAAAATATCCTTGTTAATCAACCTTGTCTAATTCTCTACAACACACCAAATACAAATGATCCCAGCATTTCCCTTCAAGCTTCATTAACTAATATTTATATTATAAATCTCAGACACCTAACTTGCTTAAACATGTAAATAAATTATAATCCATTTAATTTAAAAATGATACTCAAATCCAGCAATTGTTATTTGTCCATTTCTTAATCAGATAAAATTTACAACCTGGTGTAATTAATTAATTATTTAATATTTGTCATTATTACTTCAGACCCCTATTAATCCTATTATCCTTATGATTACATGTTTTTTTATTTTTATTTTTCAATTAAATTTATACATTTTTGAAAAAGAGGCTGTTTAGCTCATAAGGACAAATTAAAATGAAAAATGCCTTATTCTAACAAGAAGGAGCTGTAAGGTTGACATTGTCAAAGAACCACCTGCAATTATTTTTTAGCATAAAACTAGAATATCAACAAAGTCAGCACTTCAAACTTTATTTTACAAAACACGAGAAAACTGTTAAAATGATGGCAGAACAAAACTGAACTCAATTCATACAAGCTTCACACTTGTGCATGATATCAAATAATTTCCACCAATAATGCAATCAAATATTGTGACTTTATTTTTGATAGTTATTAAACAATAAAGGACTACACAAAATGCAACATGATAAAACCACAGCAATTCAACCAGTGAAATTCGAAAAAGTGTAATTTAAAAGTGAATTTGGACACAGTAAAGAGCCTGACTCAGTCAAGAGCTTGATACAGTTATTAGCTGGACACCAACTAGGGTATATGAAAATTAACCCTTTCGACCCCGTATAGGTCAGAAACAGTCAGAGATGTGCAAAATCTGGTGACTAACAACAGAATTTAAGCTTACATCGAGAGGAATCTAAAGAAAAAAATCCCATTGAAATCTGATGAAAAACTAGAATACTGACAGAGTCAGAAAGTGCCCACCCCCTTGTGTGCCCATGGTGTCCCAAATACCTGTTTGCAGAAAAAACATAACTAACAAAATTCTGAGTTATTGTAAATTTAGTTTCTGCATATGGCCATTTTGACAACTAATGTCTCTTCTGTGCAAATCAAATCAAAACATTGAAAAAATTCTGTGAAGGTAAATTTTTCCCCAAAAAATGTTAATGATTTTCCTTAAATTTGAAAGGGACCTTCATTTGATTGTGTCCAACACTATGCATAAAACTTATAACAAGAGTTGTCAGAGGACAACATAGCTCGCCGGGGATTCCAGTAACCTCATTGCACAATAAATTTGAAAGTAATAGAAAGCTCTCTTCACAAGAAAGTCACATATCAAATATAAACACCCTATCACTAAACAACTTAATTCTAGTAGCAAGTTAAAGTTTTTTTAAAAATTGTCCTAAGGGCAACGTCAAGGTCAAAACGTCTACAACTACGGTACCATCAGAAAGCTCTCATCAAAAGAACGTCACATACCAAATATGAACACCCTACCACTAACAAACTTAATTCAAGAAGCAAAATTAAAGTTTTAAAAGAATTGCCCTCAGGGCAAGGTCAAGGTCAAAATGTCTTCAAATATGGTACCGGAAGAAAGCTCTCATCATAAGGAACCTGGAAGTTACATATCAAATATGAACACCCTTCCACTAACAGCCTACCTTCTAGAAGCAAGGTTAAAGTTTTTAAAAAAAATGTCCCCAGGGAAAGGTGAAGGTCAAAATGTCTACACATATGGTACCACTAGAAAGCTCCCATCATAAGGAAGTTACATACCAAATATGAACACTCTACCACTAAAAGCCTACCTTCTAGAGGCAAGGTTTAAGTTTTTAAAAAATTGCCCTCAGGGCAAGGGCAAGGTCAAGGTCAAAATGTCTACAAATATGGTACCACTGGAAAGCTCTCATCATAAGGAAGTTACATACCGAATATGAACACCCTAACACTAAAAGCCTACCTTCTAGAGG
>MJUU01022463.1:103177-133851 GCA_002080025.1 Modiolus philippinarum | reverse complement strand
GGGGATAATAGAGGTTAACTTGATTGGGGATAAAAGAGGTTAACTTGACAGGGGATAATAGAGGTTTACTTGATTGGGAGATAGTAGAGGTTAAATTGACAGGGGATAATGGAGGTTAACTTGACAGGGAGATAATAGAGGTTAAATTGACAGGGGATAATGGAGGTTAACCTGACAGGAGATGATAGAGGTTAACTTGATTGGGGATAATAGAGGTTACCTGACAGGAGATAATAGAGGTTAACTTGACTGGGGATAATAGAGGTTACCTGACAGGAGATGATAGAGGTTAACTTGACTGGGGATAATAGAGGTTAGCTTGACAGGGGATAATAGAGATTAACTTGACAGGGAGATAGTAGAGGTTAAATTGACAGGGGATAATGGAGGTTAACCTGATAGAGGGTAATAGAGATTAACTTGACCGGGAATAATAGAGCTTAATTTTATAGAGTATGATAAAGGTTAAATTGACAGAGGATAATAGAGGTTAACTTGACATGGTAATTACGGTTGACTTGATAGAGGATAATGGTTAAATTGCCAGGGAATAATAGAAGTTAACTTAACATTGTGATACGAGACCAAATCCCTATGGTAGTAAAAAGATGATTTTGAACTTGAAAAATGATATATTTTGTTATTAAGGCTTCACAATTGATAGGGGTATTTATATAACTGATGCCTTAAGAGATATAAGTCACTGACATGGAATATGATAAAACATACATAATTAACAAACAAAACAAAACAATAAATTTATCTGAGAAATTTGTATGTGTATAGCCTTGAATTCAATGATACTCCGATAACTTTAACCCATCTCACTGAAAACCATTGATAAAAGTTGAAAGATAAAATTTTACTAAACTTTGAACAAATGGTTAGTATCCTGAATTGACTTACTTTATGTGGAAAGGGATGAAATCAGCTATTGCATTTAATAAAAACATGGTAAAATTTATAATTCTTTGTTGTAATAACCCTTTGTTAATTTGCATGCCGTCGTAGGTATATTATTATATATCCTTGATTATATCTCATATTTACTTGAAGGTCCTTTGTTACAAAGATCATGTGGATCCAGTACACCACCCTCAGTAGATACATCAGATAGTTTTGCTTATGTCAGGTTTAAATCGGATGGCTCAACAACTTCATCAGGATTTAAACTGGCTTTCCATGCCAGTACAGAAGGTAACTATAGTCATCCTTAGTTCTAGAACTACATCAGGATTTAAGCTGGCTTTCCATGCCCGTACTGAAGGTAACTACAGTCATCCTTAGCCTTACAACTGCCCCAGGATTTAAACTGGCTTTCCATGCCAGTACGGAAGGTAATTACAATATCCTTCATTTCTTCAGTCTTACAGCAGTCTCACTTACAGATGAAATACATGTATATGGGCCCCATTTAAAGTCAGTTGCACAGGTAGACTAAGCATCTACTGCTTCTCATAAGCAGGGGTGTGATACTTCCGCGGAATCGCGGATTTCCGCGGGTCCGATACTGACCGATTCCGTTATTATATGTATTTTCATACTTCCGCCAGGCTGATTTCCGGTTATTTCCGCGGGTCATCAAATGTATGAATCTCATCCCTGCATAAGACACATCATGTTAAACATGTCTATTCCAGAAGTGAAAACAAATGCAATAGAAGAAAAAAAAATGAAGTGTTAAGAGAAAGATTTGTCGTCATCTTGGAAACAGATATCCATTCCCACAACAATCCACAAGATTTTGCGGAACTTGTCAAATACAATACTACAGTACTCTCTTGTTTTACTGCCCCTCCTTAATGGTGATTCCTTACTTATGGCCAATTACTTTCAACGTACGTTTTTCAGATCCTCACTTATTACTACAAATTTCCCTTTTCCAAAAGGTGGTGACAAAATGAGTGTACACTGCTTTTGTTCTTGAGCCTTGAGTTGATATTTATTGCTGATTTAAGTTTTTGATTAATTATAAATATCAACACAGTATGCATTTGTGATTACTTTTAGAATGTGGAGGTGATTTAACAACACCAGTGGGAACTTTCTCATCCCCAAACTTTCCTGGACGTTATCCACATTCCAGAACTTGTGAATGGAGAATCAAGGTTGCTAAAGGTCGTAGAGTGACCTTGAGATTTGATAGTTTCAACATAGAATCACACAGAAACTGTAGATATGACTATGTCGCTGTAAGTTTACTCTTTTTAATAACCAGTCTTTTTCTAAATAGGGTCTGTATGTCTCGTATGTGACCTTTGAGAATGTATGTGATACAGTATAACTTTGTTTGCCCAAACACACAAGGGATCGGAAAGAAAAAAAAACCAGTTTGAGCCAGAGAGATGTTCGAGATATAGGTCAAACTATGTGTAAACTAGAACAAAGGGACCACAAAAATGGTTAGAGGCATCCATGGTGTTCAAGTTATTGCAGTTCGAGCCATCCAAGTTCTACTGTAGTTTGTTACAGGGTACCATTTGTCTATGTTGTATAATGAGAAATTGTTTGAATTTTGGTTCACAGCTCAAATTAAGTATGGGATTCATTTTCTCTGAACCAGAATGTTTTATTCTTCAAGAACACACTTTACAACCTTAACCAAGACAGAAATAAAAAAAAATAATATATTTTCTTGGTACCCCAACGTGAAAGTGGTCTTGGAGGTGAGAAAGTCGGATGATGGTTTAGTGCATTACATATAAGGGTTCCTGATTTTGAAAGTGAAAGTAGAACGATACTTACAGACCATATTAAGTGCTTTGTTCCTGTTCTGATCGGTAGGTCAACAGAAATTTTGTGATGAAATAGATCATCAATGTCATTTGTTTTTAACAAAATATACAAGTGCCTTCAAGATCAAGAACAGAAGTAAAAGGCTTGTTATGCCCCAGAGTTTTGGGGTATATAGGAATCGCCCTGTTCATAGAACTGTCTGTTTGTCTGTCCATCGCATGTACCTTTTCAGCACTTATTCTCCTTAACAGCTGCTTGGATTTTGATGAAATATTACGAAGTTGTAGTAAACCACCTGAAGATGTACATGAAGTAATATGGTTGCTTCCAGTAATTTTGAAGGGTAGATAATTCTTCTTTTAATATTTTCTGAAAAAAGGGGGTTGGGAGGTATATCATTGTGTCCATACTTGTATTGTGTCCACATTTGTACTGTGTCCACAACTGTACTGTGTCCACACACACTTAAATATACACTTGCCGTATTGATTCAGGGCTCAATTAGGGGGGGAGGGGGTATAACTGGCTGCCATTCGGCTACAGCTACAGTCCCATTTGCTTAATCTTATTTGTAGGGATTTTGTCGTATGCACATTTACTCCATATCCTATTATTTGTTAATATTCTTTTATTACAGGTCTATAATGGAATATTTCCTGACTCACCGACAATTCAGAGATTATGTGGAGAGAGTAATCCCGGTGTGATAGAATCTTATGGAAATACAATGAAAGTTGTGTTTAAAACGGATGGATCTGTTAGTAATGGTGGATTCAGTGCATCATATACATCACAAGAGGATGCTAGTAAATAATAAGTTGTTATCTCCCCTTTATGCAAAATAATACTAATTTAGTGTGCAGTGATTTTCCTACTGATATCCAACAGAACCCATGGTATCGGGAAATTACTCCCGTTTGGGTCGTTGTCTCTTTGACACATTCCCCATTTCCCTTCTTTTTTCTGTCATGTATATGAATTTTAGCAAACAATTATGACACATTTTACGTTATATTAAGGTAGTAGACCTAGGTTAAGGGAGATAACTCTTTAAATCAGTAAGACGTTTGAAATAGTTAGTTTCATCAATGATTTTTAAGCATTGACGTGAAAAAGAATAAAAAATCATCTATGTTACTCAGAGGCTTAGAATCTGTTTATAAAAATGATTTCAACAAACTCATCTATGATTTTTAAGAGTTATGTCCCTTAACCTAGGTCTACGTGTTTATTACAGTAACAGTAAATATTTCAACAAATTTTGTTATAACCAACAAATAAGCAATAATGATAAACCAGAACTTGTTCCTTGTACAGAAAATCAATTCATCTATCAAGTATTCAGAACTTTTCCCTTGGATTTGTAATTGGGAATTTCTTTAAATAAATTGGGGGGAAATAGCGTTTTTGCCATTCCCATTTTGAACCATATTTGATCCCATATTTACAGAAGAAAAACAAAGATGTGCTACAGATAAAAAAATAAAGGTCAAAGATCAGTGGTCACTAATGAAACAAATTATTTCAATTGTAGATTATTAGATTTTGGGCTTCTATCATTGTTTTCTAAGAAGAAAATTAGCAATGGGAGGTCAAAGTCTAAAGGACAAGGCAAGGTCAAAGGACATACAAAATTTGTTTAAATGCATATGAACAAGTCCCCTCTGAATTGAAATGTTTGTTCTATTTTCAGTTTGTGGTGGTACTGTTTCAAGTCCAGAAGGCAACATAACATCCATTGGTTATCCATCAGCTAATTATAGTAACAATGAAGAGTGTATTTGGGTCATACAGAATCAGAATGTGACTGGATCCACCATAATGCTGTGGTTTGAGGATTTCAGCCTAGAAACCCATGGCAACTGTGTTTATGATTTTATAGAAATAAGAGAAGGTAAAGTTTCACCATGATATTGTCTTCTGAAATAAAGAACAAAGCATTTGATTAGTTTCCAGTCTTAAGCACAGGAAAGATTAATGCAAGATTTTTATTGCAATTTCTGTATCTACTTAAAGTGGAAAAACAAAGCAAAAAATTTGGGTAAATTTCTGTATAATGGGTAATTTTCTCAGTTGTAAAATTTTGCAGTTCATTTCATAAAGAAGGGATTTCATTTTAAGCAGTTATCAATTTTTGCTAATGCCAATGGGAAATTGCAGTTTTTATACGACCGCAAAAATTTTTGCGGTCATATAATGGTATGGTGCTGTCGTCGTCGTCGTTGTCGTAGTCGTCGTCTGTAGACACTTTTGTTTTTGGTCAATAACTCTAGTTCCAGTTGACTAATCCTAATGAAATTTTAACACAATGTTCCTTGGCACAAAAGAAAGGCTTTGCTTAGTTTTGGTCATTGTGGCCCCACCTGTTTTTAAAAAAGGGGCCAAAAAGGGCTAAATTTGATGTTTTCACATATTTGACTGTAGAATCTTTATTATTTATCAGGTTTTGATGGGGTTTTTTTCAGTGTCCTCCTGAGGAAATTTCCAATCAGTAGCATGCCAACAGATTTTAAGTGGCATGTACCGTTCACAAGATAAATGGGGCCCAAAAGGGGCGAATTTCAAAAATTTTATTTTTTTAATTTTTAGTCCAATTTTGATGCAGTTTTTTTGCAATGGATTCCTTATGAAATTTAATGTAGCACTGTACCATCAGATTTTTGATAACTTGTTTTTTTACAAGCTATGAGGGACACAAGGAGGCAAAAATTGTGAATATACGGATTACCTAAAATTTTTATTTTTCATCTGATTTCAACGGGATTTTTTTTGTCTAGATTCCTCTCATTGTAGGCTTTCAGCAGTATGTCAACAGATTTGGTGTAGCTCTTACCGTGTCCAAGCTATTAGGGGCCAAAATTGCAACTTTTAGAAATATGTAAAGTGTTTATTATATATCAGATTTTGATGGAATTTTTTCTTTGGATTCCTCTTAATGTAAGCTTTCTGTAGTATGTCATCTGTTTTGACATAGCTCATTCCGTTTTTGAGCTATATTTCAAAATATGTGAAATCTTTATTTTTCATTGGATTTCAACCTGAGTTTTTTCTTTTGATTTCTCTTGTCAGATGGTAATCAACAGAATTTCTTAGCTCTAACAATATCCTAGTAATAAGGGATTAAAAGGGCTAATTTGAGTCCAGATAATTTATGTGTCAAGGTCCTTATTGTGTCCAGCAAATTACTGTGTCCACATTCATTTTAGTTTACACTTGTTCAAATTTCAGTGATGAACATGCTGCGGTCTTATCATGCTGCGCTCGGCGTAGCCCTTTATTATTTCCTCAATTAGAACCTCATAAAAATTTTCATTTAAACATATGGAAACTTTAATACTCATCTGAAACATGCCTATGAAAATGATAGATTTAACTGAATAATGGAATTGAAGGTAGTGAACAATATTAATACTTCTTCATAGCCTACGTATTAACAGTGTTTACTTGTTTTTAAAGAAGTCTCAAATTTAAACTTAAACAGCTGTGATTATGTTTTTTAGTTCGCCTCAACGAAGTTGAGGGGACTATTGGAGTACCCCCGGCGTCCTCGTCCGCGTCTGTCTACGTCTACGTCTGCGTCCGCATTTGGGCATATATCTTTGCAACTATGAAGGGTAGGGCCATCAATCTTTGTGTGCAGATGCATCTTGGGCTATCTCACAGCCTCCAAGAAAATAAGGTCTCTTTGACCTATATTTTCCACTTGACTGGCTTTCATTTAATTTTAGGTCCGAGTTGATATCTCAGTAACTGTACATGGTAGGATCATCTAACCTTGCATGTGCATGCATCTTTGGGGGTAGGTCAGCATCCAGGCAAAATTAGGTCACTTTGACCTATATTTTCCGCATGATCGACTTACATTCAAGTTTACGTCCGAGTTCAGATCTAAGCAACTGTACATGGTAGGATCATCTAACCTTGGATGTGCATACATCTTTGGCAGAAGGTCAGCATCCAGGCAAAATTAGGTCACTTTTCCGTTTATGTCGGAATTCAGGTCTAGATAACTGTACATGGTAAGATCATGTAGCCTTTGTATACATGCATAAGGGATGGTAAATGAGCACCCTGGCCAAATTGGGTTTCTGTGTCCATGTGTCATAACGAGGCGAACTTTGTAATCGTTGATTACCTATGTTTTTTTTCAGGAATTGATGAGAATGCACCATTAGTTGGACGTTTCTGTGGTAACACATCTTCCCCGGTACCAGTATTTACACCGATGCCAAATCTGTGGATCAGATTTAAGTCGGATATTTCCAATGTAGATACAGGGTTTCTTTTGAAGTACAAATTTACAGGTAGGTACAGAGATAACCTGTGTAAACTTACCACCCAGGGTACCAAATATTTTGTTTATTTTGAGAGGTGTACAGATTACACAGGTTTAATTTGCCAAGTGATGAAAATTCAAGAAAGCATTGTTTAACTATGTTAGTGTTAGTCAGACCATTCTTCGGTACAATTTGAGATGACCCATGTCATAGGGAGAGGGCTTTATATAACATTGTAATAACTTGTGCCCAATCCCATTGCTGTATATATTGAGCAATAAAATCAGTTTAATTCAATAATTCAATTGACCCATGTAAGATAGATGTACGTGACCTGGTCTTCCATGGGTGAATGACCAACCATTAGTGTTCATTTTTGTGATACAATAATCTTAACCATGACTTAACATCATAAAATACCTGAGGTCACAATTTAAGGTACTTTCAAATGGCTTTGATGTTACTCACACAGTATAGGTTTCCAAATTTTTATGCCCCGCCACATAGTGGAAGGGGCATATAGATTTACCCTTGTCCGTCCGTACGTACGTACGTACGTATGTACGTCCGTCCCGATGTTAAGTTTTGCGTTTAGGTCCATATATTTGCAACCTCTTGTAGTATTTTGATAATATTGCATCAGTACATGCACCTTGATTAGTACTACCAGATTCACCAACAATTAGGGAGACATGACCTACATTTTACGCTTGAGTGACTTTTGTTAAATTTTGCGTTAAAATCCATTTCTCAACAACTACGCTTTCATCAAATTAATTGCCTTGATGAGTACTACCCAAAACATTGACAGTTAGGTAGCTTTGACCTATATTTTACGCTTGAGTGACTTTTGTTAAATTTTGCGTTAAGGTCCATTTGTCAATAACTACACATTATACCAATATGACGTTTCATCAAATGAATTGCCTTGATGAGTACTACCCAAAACATTGACAGTTAGGTAGCTTTGACCTATATTTTACACTTGAGTGACTTTTGTTAAATTTTGCGTTAAGGTCCATTTCTCAACAACTACACATTATACCAATGTGATGTTTCATCAAATTAATAACCTTGATGAGTACTACCCAAAACATTGATAATTAGGTAGTTTTGACCTATATTTTACGCTTGAGTGACTTTTGTTAAATTTTGCACATAAGACTGTTATCATCAACTTAACATGCTTTCCCAATGTCGTTGCATCAGAATAAATCAACTTGATGGGTACTATCCAAATCGAGGCCATTTAAGTGACTTTGACCTACATTTTACGCTTGAATGACTTTTGGTAAATTTTGTGTTTTACATACTTTTCTCAACAATTACACAACATATTATGATTTTTTATGAAATAACTCATCTTTGTGAGAACTGATGATTCAGTGAGCTGGAACTAATTTTTATGCCTGATTGACTTACGTTATCTATTGTCATAAATTTGTCGGCGGGGCATCCGTGTCTTATAGACACATTCTCTAGTTCTTATCACATTTTATGGAAGAAATAGATACTTACATGTACATTTGTTCAAAATCAAAGATTGGAATTTCTCACATTTGAGACTAGTACCTATTTTAAGTCGTTCGAGATATCCTTATCTCAACCCACAGGTGAGATAAGAATTTCACGTGAGAAGATACATTGTGAGGTTATCAACATCCTAGTAAGTTGCTTACTGTAAAAGCTTTGTATTATCCGCATTTATGTATAATCTGCAGTCCCTTTTTTGTCCCCCGCCGCAACGCGACGGAGGGACATGGTAATGGCCTGCATCCGTCCGTCTGTGTGTCACGTTTTTTGTGGGCGCAACTCCTCAGAAACCGCTGGTGAGAATTACATGCATCTTTGGCGGTAGGTCAGCATCCAGGCAAAATAAGGTTACTTTGACCTATATTTTCGGCACGAGTGACTTGCATTCAAGTTTACGTCTGAGTTCAGATCTAAGTAACTGTACATGGTATGATCATCCTACCTTGCATGTACATGTATCTTTGGCGGTAGGTCAGCATCCAGGCAAAATTAGGTCACTTTGACCTATATTTTCCGCATGATCGACTTGCATTCAAGTTTACGTCCGAGTTCAGATCTAAGCAACTGTACATGGTAGGATCATCTAACCTTGGATGTGCATACATCTTTGGCAGAAGGTCAGCATCCAGGCAAAATTAGGTCACTTTTCCGTTTATGTCAGAATTCAGGTCTCAATAACTGTACATGGTAAGATCATGTAGCCTTTGTATACATGCATAAGGGATGGTAAATGAGCACCCTGGCCAAATTGGGTTTCTGTGTCCATGTGTCATAACGAGGCGAACTTTGTAATCGTTGATTACCTATGTTTATATCTGTAAGGCACTTTGCAATTCAAACCAACATATTTAATAAGATCAACAATGTTAAGAACAGTCTGTTTGGTTTGAACAGGGACTAAATATCGATCTTCGGGGAACTTGCCTAAATCCTCAAGTCGTATATATACATGTATATGGGGTTGTATAATCCGCACCCCAAACCCCTAAATCCTTTCTAGGGTAAAATTGTGCGGATAATACATGCCTTTTTATTGTATACATGGCAGATGTCAACTGTATCCTAGTGGTACAGAAATAGTATTTTTGCTTATAATTGTAAGAAAAACAATAAAACACTGTTGAAAATGCTAGATTTAGAAATTTCAGTCACCTTTGGGTAAGATTTCAATGGTTCTCTCATGAGGCAAGCTTTGTCAGAGAAATATTAAAATCTTTCTCTTGGGTGTCTGAGATTTCTCGATCTTGCAAGGTTGTATTAATCTTTCACTCATGTAAGAAATTCTTTGTCTTATTCTCTTCTTTCACTGCACTCCATTTGAGAATAGACAGAGTTTTTATTACATTCATGAAAGATACCCAGATCTTTGATCAGCTCCCATGTAAGAAGCTGTTTACTCATTCTACAGAGGACATTGTGTCACAAACAATTCTTTGGATGCCAGGTTTGTATAAGATTCTTCAAACTTGAGACAAAATAAGGGTTTGGGATTTTATGGGTTTTCAGTTTACTCAGGATTAAGTTTGCAAAGATTTGCTTATTTCAAGGTGTGATGCACATTTCATATGGGTGAATTTTTACCATACATGTGTATTAAATCTATGCAACAATTTTACAGTGATTTTTGCACTTTGGATTTTTTATTGGCCAAATGTCAATGGTTAATATTGTCAGGGTAACTGCATAATGTTGTAGAGTGTAACATCAAGCTTATTCTGGTATTAAAGATTAGTAATCTTTATATAAATTTTTAGACTGTGGAGGTGTACTGACTTCAGCATCTGGTGTGATAACAAGTCCTAACTTCCCTGACTACTATAACCATAGTGATGCCTGTGCCTGGTTGATAAGGCAACCAGAAGGATACAGAGTAAATGTAAGTAAATGCTGTAACCATAGTAACACATGCTGTATGGATAAGGCAACTAGAAGGATACAGAGTAAATGTAAGAAAATGTATGTAACCATAGCAACACATGCTGTATGCATAAGGCAACCAGAAGGATACAGAGTAAATGTAAGTAAATGTCTGTAACCATAGTAACACATGCTGTATGGATAAGGCAACCAGAAGGATACAGAGTAAATGTCTGTAACCATAGTTACACATGCTGTATGGATAAGGCAACCAGAAGGATACAGAGTAAATGTAAGTAAATGTCTGTAACCATAGTAACACGTGCTGTATGGATAAGGCAACCAGAAGGATACAGAGTAAATGTAAGTAAATGTGTGTAACCATAGTAACACATGCTGTATGGATAAGGCAACCAGAAGGATACAGAGTAAATGTTAGTAAATGTCTGTAACCATAGCAACACATGCTGTATGGATAAGGCAACCAGAAGGATACAGAGTAAATGTAAGAAAATGCCTGTAACAGTAGCAACAAATGCCTGGTTGATATGACAACCAGAAGGATACAGAGTAAAAGTAAGTAAATGTCGGTAACCATAGCAACACATGTTGTATGGATAATGCAATCGAAAATGTCTGTAACCATAGCAACTCATGCCTGGTTGATACGACAACCAGAAGGATACAGAGTAAATGAAAGTAAATGTCTGTAACAGTAGAAATGCATGCTTTAAGTATAAGGCAACGAGAGACACAGAGTAAATGTAAGAAAATGTCTGTAACCATAACAACACATGCTTTATGTATAAGGCAACTAGAAGGATACAGAGTAAATGTAATGGTTAATAGCTGAACGAACGCCAATTTCGTCTAAGTGATGGTAGAGTTCCTTAAGTGGATACCTCTGTTATGCAGGGTTGTCAATTTAAAAATTAAATACCAACATGATTGACAACAACACTTAAGGAAACTGCATGCAATTTATTGTCGACATGTTTTGCCCTCAACGGGCGTCATCAGGACAAGGTACAATGTGAAAATGCTTGCCTGAAGTACATGTCACTGGTATCATGTTCAATTTTAAACATCATTATTAAGAAAATACTGTTCAGTTGCCAGACTAGGTGAAAAAATAATGTTCATCTAATGTCACAGTTCAACATTGGCAACAAGCTTTTAATAGAAATTACCTGTGATAGAAATGCATTTAACAAGGTATATACTATGAGGTTACGTTTAAGAAACAGTGAAGTCAATAAAGTAAAAAAATAATGTCTATAATTTGAAATTGGCAGTTATTCTCAGCACCATCCAAAACGGACACCCTTCCTCGAGTCCCTACCACTTCAGTTGGCTTCCCCCTGCTGGAGCCAGACAGCAGGGGTACTGCTCCCAACTGCGTCGGCAACTAAAGGAAGGTACGTAACGCAAATAATAAGAATGTTGTATCAACAGGTTGATGAAAATGTCTAAGATCTCTGGAAAAGTGTCAATAATTGTTCAGTATGAAGGTGGTACTTGGTTTCCGGTAAATTTCGGTACGCTTAACAGTCAAGAGTTTTCTTGATTGGTAATATTACAGTTGCTATGTTCAGTTTTTCTTGGTCTGTGGCGGCACATGAATTCTTCAAATTTAACAGTTGCAAATTGGTGGTATCTGTCTCCGAAATCTGTTTCTTTTTCCTTGTGGTTTGGGACTGGTTGATGATATAAGTTGGTTGGTAAATCTTCTTGGAATGCATCGGGCTCCTTCAGTGTGGTTGGTGGCTTAACAATTAAAGCGCAGTTCGGTAATGGCGGATCCTAAGATGCAGGGGTACAGATTGCAAAATTAAATGGTTAATAGCTGAACCAATGCCAATTTCGTCTAAGTGATGGTAGAGTTCCTTAAGTGGATACCTCTGGTATGCAGGGTTGTCAATTTAAAAATTATATACCAACATGATTGACAACAACACTTAAGGAAACTGCATGTAATTTATTGTCGACATGTTTCGCCCTCAACGGGCGTCATCAGGACAAGGTACAATGTGAAAATGCTTGCCTGAAGTACATGAAACTGGTATCAATTTTAAACGTCATAATTAAGAAAATACTGTTCAGTTGCCAGACTAGGTGAAAAAATAATGTTCATCTAACGTCACAGTTCAACATTGGCAACAAGCTATTTATAGAAATTACCTGTGATAGAAATACATTTAACAAGGTATATACTATGAGGTTACGTTTAAGAAACAGTGAAGTCAATAAAGTAAAAAATAATGTCTATAAATCCGGAAACCAAGTACCACCTTCATACTGAACAATTATTGACACTTTTCCAGAGATTTTAGACATTTTCATCAACCTGTTGATACAACATTCCTATTATTTGCGTTACATACCTTCCTTTAGTTGCCGACGCAGTTGGGAGCAGTACCCCTGCTGTCTGGCTCCAGCAGGGGGAAGCCAACTGAAGTGGTAGGGACTCGAGGAAGGGTGTCCATTTTGGATGGTGCTGAGAATAACTGCCAATTTCGATTTATAGACATTTTTTTACTTTATTGACTTCACTGTTTCTTAAATGTAACCTCATAGTATATACCTTGTTAAATGTATTTCTATCACAGGTAATTTCTATAAATAGCTTGTTGCCAATGTTGAAATGTGATGTTAGATGAACATTATTTTTTCACCTGGTCTGGCAACTGAACAGTATTTTCTTAATTATGACGTTTAAAATTGATACCAGTTTCATGTACTTCAGGCAAGCATTTTCACATTGTACCTTGTCCTGATGACGCCCGTTGAGGGCGAAACATGTTGACAATAAATTACATGCAGTTTCCTTAAGTGTTGTTGTCAATCATGTTGGTAGAGTAAATGTAAGTAAATCTCTGTAACTGTAGCAACACATGCCTGGTTGATAGGACAACCAGAAGGATACAGAGTAAATATAAGTTAATGTCTGTAACTATAGCAACACATATTTATGGATAAGGCAACCAGAAGAATACATAGTAAATGTAAGTAAAAGTCTGTAATCATAGTAACACATTCCTAGCTGATATGATAACCAGAAGGATACAGAGTAAATGTCTGTAACCATAGCAACACATGCTCTATGGATAAAGCAACCAGAAGGATACAGAATAAATGTATGAAATGTCTGTAACCCTAGCAACACATGACTGGTAGCTACGACAACCAGAAGAATACAAAGTAAATGTAAGTAAATGTCTGTAACCGTAGCAACACATGCTGTATGGATAAGGCAACCAGAAGGATACAGAGTAAATATAACTAAATGTCTATAACCCTAGCAATGCATGCTTTATGTATACAGCAACCAGAAGGATACAGAGTAAATGTAAGTAAATGTCTGTAACCATAGCAACACATGCAGTATGGACAAGGCAAGTGGAAGGATACAGAGTAAATGCAAGTTTATGTCTGTAACTGTAGCAACACGTGCCTGGTTGATATCACAACCAGAAGGATACAGAGTAAATATAAGTAAATGTCTAACCGTAGCAACACATACTGTATGGATAAGGCAACCAGAAGGATACAGAGTAAATGTAAGAAAATGTCTGTAACCATAGCAACACATGCTATATTGAAAAGGCAACCAGAAGGGCACAGAGTAAATGCAATTGAATGTCTGTAACTGTAGTAACACATGCCTGGTTGATCAGGCGACCAGAAGGATACATAATTCATGTATTTAACCATAGCAACACATGCCTGGTTGATACAACAACCAGAAGAATGCAGAGTAAATATAAGTAAATGTCTGTAACCATAGCAACACATGCTTTATGTTTTAATGTAACCAGAAGGAAATAGAGTTAATGTAAGTAAATGTCTGTAACCCTAGCAACATGCTGTATGGCTAAGGCAACCAGAAGGATACAGAGTAAATGTAAGTAAATGTCTGTAACCGTAGCAACGCATGCTTTATGTAAAAGGCAACCAGAGATACAGAGTAAATGTAAGTAAATGTCTGTAACCATAACAACTCATGCTTTATGTATAAGGCAACTAGAAGGATACAGAATAAATGTAAGTAAATGTCTGTAACCATAGCAACTCACACCTGATTGATTAGGCAACCTGAAAGATACAGAGTTAATGTTAGTAAATGTTTGTAACCTTAACAACACATGCCTGGTTGATAAGGCAACCTGAAGGATATATAATATATATTTCTAACCATAACAACACATGCCTGGTTGATCAGACAACCAGAAGGATACAGAGTAAATGTAATTGAATGTTTGTAACCATAGCAACACATGATTGGTTGATAAGGCAGCCTGAAGAGTTGATTTGAGTAAATGTTTGTAACCATAGCAACACATTTACCTGGTTAATTAAGTAGACAGAAGAATACATACTTGATGTCTTTAAACTTAGTGACACATGCCTTAGTGATAAGGCAACCAGAATGATAAAGTGAAAATGTATGTAACCATAGCAACATGCTTTTTTGGCAAGCAAACAGAAAGAAACAAAAATATATCTGTAATCATAGCATCACTTGCTTTATTGATAATGCAACAAAAGGTATACAAAGTAAATAAGAGACTAGAAGTGTCCACAGCAAATCATTTGCTTGGTTGATTAGAATAAATTGATGTCAATGATTGTAACTATAGCAATACATTTACCTGGTTGACTAGGCAACCAGAAGGATACAGGAAAAATATGGTTCTTTCCTTACTTTGATGTTCGTTTATTTTGGTAAAGAAACCAGAAAGGAAGGCAGTAAATATGACAATTTAGTAACAGTGGCAACTTAAACATGTATTCATCTGATTAGGTAACAATAAGTATAGAAATGTGACATGTAATGAGTTAACCCCAGTATTAAATTTAATGTCCTATTTATTTACAGGTGCATTTTGGGAACTTTTCTTTGGAGGCTCACAGCCAGTGTAGATTTGATTATGTAGAGCTATTAAATGGTGGACTCCCAACTTCTCCCTCTATTGGGAAGTTCTGTGGAAACAGTACACCAGCTGACTTTGTATCTCAGTCCAATGCAATCCGTGTAGTCTTCAATTCTGATTTTAGTGTGGCAAAGAATGGCTTCCTTATGTCTTATTACCAGTCTGCTGGAGGTAAATATATGCTCAAATTCTATTGGACAAAAATGAATATGCAGAAAATTTGTCTGTAAATAGTCACATAAATTAAAATATTTAGGAGCAATTCTATCACAGGCCTCTCATTTGAGACGGTTTGTTAAATATTTCATAAAGATTTTTGTCTCTCCTGCGACGAATGTCGCGAAAGGGAGACGTAGAGGGCATAGATTCCGTCGGCTTCATTAACATTTGGTTAACCCAAATGTTAAAACTTTTTTTGAACTTCAATAACTTTCTCAAATCATATTCAATATCATTGAAATTTTGACATAATGTTCAGTACATCGTTATTATTGTTTCCCAACTTTATTTTTTGAAAAAAATAATTCCAATTTTTCCGTATTTTTCCATTAGTTGGACTTAGTTTTTTTCCATGAATTTTTTTTGTTTGCACCATACCTCAGCAACTACATGTATATGCCATAGACTGATGATTATTGGTAAGTGGTTACATCTTTAGTAGTGACCAACATCCATACCAGAATTATGTCACCTTGACCTATATTTTCCGCTTCAATGAATTTAGCTAAATTTTCTATTTAGGTCCATATAACAACAATTGTTTAACAAAATTGTGAATAAGGACTTTAGTTTTGATGTAAAATTGTTGCATATAGTCCATAGATGCACAATAAGCTTGCAGAATTTTATTCCGGTTCCAACTTTGGTAAATTTCCTGAAAATGACTAACAATTTTTGAAATTTTTGCATACAATCAAATATCTTGGCCATTTCTTCATACAAGACATAATTCTGAAAACTTAAGAATGAAACAATATGGTTCCAATTTTGGTAAATTTCCTGTAACTCTCAAAGACAAGCAATTTTTGGGAATTCTTCTTTGCAACCATGTGTTTTGATGAATTTTAGTCAAAAAACAATATTTTCATTGGTTAGATTTCATAAATTTTGTATTCCAATTTTAGTAAATTTCCCGAAACTGTCAAACACCAGTAGTTTCTTGGAATTCTTCTTAGCCAGTACATCTTAATAAAGACGAAATTAGAATGATAGTGGATTGAGCAGGCTAGACACTAGGTTCCGTGGTACCTTTACAAAGTATTAATTTAGCATATATTTTTCACAAATCAATTATAAACATGAATTATATAATTCAATAAGCCCTTGGTTACTTCTATGTCAATAGAAAAATGTCATAAAATATCATGAAATAAGATTATTGAAAACTTTTTGAATATACAAGGTTATGAGGATGTTTTGGTGAATAGCCAAAATCACAAAAATTTGTTTCAAATTACTATAAATCCATTACATTTAAATTTCGTCTTCATGATATCCAACTTCTGAATTCTTAAGGTTGTGGTGGATTACTGCATGGTAACACTGGATTAATTACATCTCCAAACCATCCTCAGAGCTATCCTAACTCTGTAGAATGTGAGTGGGATATCAATGTAGAGAGAGGATACCATCTCATCTTGACCTTCATTCCTCCATTTGACCTTGAAACACATGAGACTTGTCAGTATGACTATGTGGAGGTGAGTACTGTTCACAATAATGATAATATGAGATTTTAGGGGTCCTCCCCCTCGACGATAAGTCGGGGAGCATATTGTTTTACCCCTGTCCGTCCATCCTTCCGTCTGTCCATCCGAGGGGGGTACATGGTTTGTCCGCGCAACTTCTCCTACAGTTTTTATGCTAGAAAGTTTTTATTTTGCAGATCATTTGTACATATATTGAAGATGTGCATGTGATAAGGATTTTGATTTTGGTGCATTTTTGTCAAAAATATACATTGTTGAACTTGGTCATTTTTGGTAATTTTTCATAGAGGGTACATAGTTTGTCAACGCAACTCCTCCTACAGTTTTAATGCTAGGAGGTTTTTATGTTGCAGATCATTTGTACCTATATTGAAGATGTGCATGTGGATAGGATTTTGATTTTGGTTAATTTTTGTCAAAAATATACATGATTGAACTTGGTCATTTTTTGGTGATTTTGTGATAGATGGCACATAGTTTGTCCGCACAACTCCTCCTACAGTTTTAATGCTAGGAAGTTTTTAATTTGCAGATCTTTTGTACCTATATTGTAGATGTGCATGTGGTAAGGATTATCATTTCGGTTAATTTTTGTCAAAAATATACATTGTTGAACTTCGTCATTTTTTTTGGTGATTTAGTAATAGAGGGTACATAGTTTGTCTGCGCAACCTAGAATTACGTGTTTAGCGGGGCATCATATGTGTCTTACAGACACAAATATTACTACAAAATCCAAATTTGATTCAACCTTGCGCGGGGGCATGTCATCCTCTAGTTTGATACATGTACTTTCTTCCTTCCAACATTTGGGGAATCATCTCATATTTTTGGGGTGCAATATTGGATGACTTTTATCATTAGGGAAAACAAACCATGGTCTGCAAGAAAAAAATATTCAAAATTTTGAATTGCAAAACTTTTTATTCTGAAACTTACTGAGCATTTGTTATTTCTCTTTAGTGTTAAGGTACATTACTTGGCATTTTTCATTTATTTTTCATGAGTAAATAAATGTGCCTTTGAAACACTATGAAAAAATATTTCTTTATTAGTGTCCCCTGCTGTAAGCTAGAATCGGCAGATAGGGTTTACCATCTCTCATCTTGTGTTGTCTTTGTCCTGCAGTGTCTTCTGTCAATTTATACATGTGCAGCTCTTCAAAAAGTGCAAGTCTGATTTCAACCAAAATATCAGAATATGATGTTCCCCTGATGTAGTTATTGACTTTTGACTTGACTGATTTTAAAGTTCACCAAACCCAAAAAAGCTCATTTGTTTTCTGTATTTATGAATCCACAAGGCCATTAAAACTGCAATGTCAACAAGACTTTCAGGATATGCAGTTGTCATTATCTAGTGGTGCACCTGATACTAAAAATTTCAATTCAACTGATTGTAGAGATTCACTGAGTCCGAAGTTCTCATTCAATTATCTGTAGCTCCTTTATAATTGTAAGTCGCATTCGAACTAAACATTCATGGATACAAATATATATTTCATCAATGATTAAGCTGTGCACTTTTGTGGATGAAATTTTCATATGAAAAATGTTAAGAGTTTCATCAAGCCTAAACTAGTTTTGACAGTTGTATTCAACGCAATTAAAACATATTCCAAGGAACACCAATAAATATTGAAGAGATAAAATGGTGTCAGTTTGAAATCTGCTGCATGGCTTTTCCTGTTTTATTATACCCCGCCACACATAGTGGCGAGGTATTTTGTGATGCCCTCAGTCGTTTGTCCGTCCGTCTGTCCGTCCCCTTAAGGTTTCTGACTGATAACTTGTGAACGAAATAACATGAGATCTTCAAACTTGGTATGTAACTTGTTTACCACAAAACTCAGGCCGAGTTCGATTTCGGTTTCAAAGGTCTATGGGGTTCTGGAGTTATTCCCCTTGAAACTTTGAAATTTTGTGAATTTTAAAGTCCAGCTGATAACTTGTGAATAAAATAATAAATTGTTTTCAAATTTGTTATGTAACTTGTTTACCACAAAACTCGGGCCAAGATCGATTTTGGGTGCAGAGGTCCAAGAGGTTCTGGAGTTATGGCCCTTGAAACTTTGAAATTTTGCAAATTTAGGGTTTCCGACTGATAACTTGTTAATGAAATAATATATTGTCTTCAAACTTTGTATGTAACTTGTTTACCACAAAACTCAGGCCAAGTTTGATTATTGGTTCAGAGGTCTAAGGGGTTCTGGAGTTACGCTTCTTGAAACTTTGTAATTTTGCAAATTTTAGGGTTTCCGAATGATAACTTGTGAAAGAAAAACATACTGTCTTCTAATTTGGTATGTAAGTTGTTAACCGTAAAACACAGGCCAAGTATAATTTTGGCTTCAGAAGTACACAGGGATCTGGAGTTATGCCTCTTTAAACTTTGAAATTTTGTGAAACGTGGCAGGGTATCATGTAATGCACCATAACTATTTTATAGCACACAATAGGGTCTGTGTTTGAAACTACATGTATGTACCTTGAAGTTGCATTTTTCACTGAATTAAATCACATTTTTAACGAAACTTATAACATCATGACCCCAAAACTCAATGTTTTGCCTGGAAATGTGTTTGAATCAGGCCTCGACAATACTGTTTGTCCGATTGCCCGGGACAAGTGGATTCGTCTGTCGGGCAAGTGAAATTCAGAAGTCACTTGTCCGTCGGGACTAGTTAAATTTTTGTCAAACTTGGATTTCAAATCCCCAACAACGATGAGTAATGAGAAAATTCATTTAGATTCCTCAAAGAACGAAAATATTGACCGATTTCAACGTAAACATTTACGTTTTCACTCCTGTCCGCCATTTTGAAAATACCGACCGATAGACAAAACGAAATAAAAATACGGATTCTCAAGCGAAACGAAATTTGAATAAAGAAACGTACTCTTACATATCATTGACATCGATGGAACAATTTGATTTTACTGGAAACGATCAGGCACATCTACAAGAATTTCTTTTTAATTTATTTACATTCAACGCAAGAGAAATAGTATCAGTTCAAAATCATGAAAGTAACATGTTTACCAAGGTATCTGCAAAGTTCATATCATTATCTTATGAATGAATTCTGTGAAATAGGAAGACTGAATGAAGTATCTATAGACTGGTCCCAAATAAACATAATTGAATCAGCACTCTAGCATTTTTTGTTACTATTGTATATTTCAAAGAATATCTGTTAACCCAATCAAGTCTGCTAAGTCTTTTCAGAAACCAACTTTTTCAGCAATATGTTATATTAGTCCCAGGCAATATGTCTAGTATCCATTAATGTGAAATACCAGATTTTCAAAGAAATGTGTATATACTTGCATACCGATTTACTTCAGAATACCTAGGTAGAACTAAGAATTTTTATACGACCGCAAAAATTTTGCGGTCGTATTATGTTATGGCGCAGTCGTCGGCGTTGGCGTCTGTGGCCAGCATAACTTTGTTTCTAGTGGACGGATCATCTTCAAATTTCAGTATGTGGTTTCTTGGCATAATGGCTATCCCGGGTTTTAATTTCAGGTTTATGGCCCCACCCGTTTCAGAAAAAGGGGTAAAATTGGGTATTTTTGTGTCTCTGGACAGCATAACTTTGGTTCCAGTGAACAGATCATTTTCAAATTTTAGTATGATGTTTCTTGGCACATGCTTTAGCCCGGGCTATAATTTTATGTTCCTGGCCCCGCCCGTTTTAGAAAAAGGGGCCAAAAGGGGTTAAATTAGTTGTTTTCACATATTTGACTGTAGAATCTTTATTATTTATCGGATTTTGATGGGGTTTCTTTCAGTAAACTCCTTAGAAAATTTCCAATCTGGAGTATGCCAACGGATTTCACGTGGCATGTACCGTTCACGAGATAAATGGGGCCCAAAAGGGGCCAATTTCAAAAATTTAATTTTTTTATTTTTAGTCCGATTTTGATGCAATTTTTTTCCAAAGGATTCCTAATGAAAAATTATCGTAGCCCTCTACTATTAGATTTTTGGTAACTTGTTTCCTTACCCAGCTATGAGGGGCTGAAGGGGGCCAAAATCGTAAATTTACAGATAACCTAAAATTTTTATTTTTCGTCGGATGTCGATGGGATTTTTTTCTTTGGATTCCTCTTGATGTAAGCTTTCAGTAATAGGTCAACAGATTTGGCGTAGCTGTTACCGTTTCGGAGCTATGAGGGGCTGAAAGGGGCCAAAATTGTAAAGTTACAGATAACCTAAAATTTTTATTTTTCATCGAATTTAGATGGGATTGTATTCTTTGATTCCTCTTTATGTAAGCTTTCAGTTATATGTCAGTGGATTTGGCGTAGCTCTTACCATTTTCGAGCTATGAGGGGCCGAAAGGGGCCAAAATCGTAAATTTACAGATAACCTAAAAAATTTATTTTTCGTCGGATTTCGATGGGATTTTTTTCTTTGGATTCTACTTGATGTAAGCTTTCAGTAGTATTCAACGGATTTGACGTAGCTCTTGCCGTTCCCGAGCTATGAGGGGCCGAAGGGGGCCAAAATCGTAAATTTACAGATTACCTTAAATTTTTATTTTTCATCGCATTTCGATGGGATTTTTTTCTTTTGATTCTCTTGATATAAGCTTTCAGCATCATGTCAATGGATTCGGCGTAGCTCTTACTGTTTCTGAGCTATAGAGGGTCAAAGAGGAATCATAAGGAGTCATAAGGGCTAATTTTTATTTTCCCTAGTTTGTGTCCAGCTAATTACTTGGTCAATCTCCTTATTGCGTCCATCTAATAATGGTGTCAAGCTCTTTCCTATGTCCACACTCACTTTAAATTACATTTTTTCAAATTTCAGTGGACGACATGCTGCGGTCGTATCATGCTGTGCTCGGCGTAGCCCTTTATTAAAGTTGTTTTGTCTCCAGTTTAATATTCTCTTTTTCTTAACTACATAAGCCTATGTCAGTATGTATCATTATTATTTAATAACAAATACACCTTTTTTCCTTTGATTTTATTTATATTCCTGATACTCTTTTAGGATAATCCGTCAAATTTTTTGGACAAGTTATAATTTCATTCGGACAAGTAAATCTCCAGAGGTACTTGTCCGAAGGGACAAGTTAGAAAAAAAGTTATTGTAGAGGCCTGTGAATTTCAATTTTATCTTAAATTTCTGTTGTCACACGAGGAGTCTTACACACCCAATACACAGACAACACATGCTTCTCCTGAAAACTTTTATTTAATTTCAGTAGTAAATTTTACTATCAAATCACTGTATAGATTACATATTTGTTTTCACAGGTAGATGATGCTCTTCCAAATAATACGCTGGTTCCTCGTGGACGTTGGTGTAATAACTTAACTCCTCCACAACAAATATCTAGTAGTCATCGTATGGTTGTTAGGTTCCGATCTGACCAGAATACACATGGTACTGGGTTTGCCGCTAACTGGACTGTAGGTAAGTGTGGTCAGGTTCAGATCTGACCAGAACACACATGGTACTGGGTTTGCCGCTAACTGGACTGTAGGTAAGTGTGGTCAGGTTCACAGGCCTTCAAGCAGCCCTATATTTCCTATAATTCCTATAAAATCCCTATCTTTATACCCCTGCTTGAAAAGTGGGGGGTATATAGTGATGGGGGTGTCCGTCCGTCCTTCTGTCCGTCTTTCCGTGCGTCTGTCTGCCCGTCCGTCCGTTACATCTGAGGGTAGCCATCTCTTATCAGCTACTCCTCCATAACCACTGGACAGATTTTCATGAAACTTCAACACAGTCTTTATGACATAATGGAGATGTGCACCTTCTATTTCAGAATTTGATTTGATTGATTTATGGTGTTTCCCATAGCAAAACATAGACTTAGCCATTGCGTTACAATGGGTACCCATCTCTTATCCTCTACTCCTCAAGAACCACTGAATAGATTTTGATGAAACTTTAACACAGTCTTTATGACATAATGTAGACGTGCACCTCCTATTTCAGAATTTGATTTGATTGATTTATGGGGTTTCCCATGGCAAAACATGGACTTAGCCATTACGTTACAAGTGGGTACCCATCTCTTATCCTCTACTCCTCCTGAACCACTGAATAGATTTTCATGAAACTTTAACACAGTCTTTATGACATAATGTAGATGTGCACCTCATATTTCAGAATTTCATTTGATTGATTTTTGGGGTTTCCCATAGCAAAACATGTACTTAGCCATTACAAGTGGGTACCCATCTCTTATCCGCTACTCCTCAAGAACCACTGAATAGATTTTAATGAAACTTTAACACAGTCTTGATAACATAATGTAGATGTGCACCTCCTATTTCAGAATTTGATTTGATTTTGAGAGTTTCCCATAGCAAAACATGGACTTAGCCATTACATTACAAGTGGGTACCCGTCTCTTATCCTCTACTCCTCAAGAACCACTGAATAGATTTTCATGAAACTTTAACACAGTCTTGATAACATAATGTAGATATGCACCTCCTATTTCAGAATTTGATTTGATTGATTTTTAATTTCTGGGATCAAATGGGGGGTGCGGGGGGTATTTATTAGTGAGCTTTGCTCACAGTTTTTCTAGTTTTAACAGTGCCCTATAAACCCTATATTTTGTCTTAAAATGGGTACTTTCCCTATATTAGCCCTATTATTTCATTTTTACAGCTCCGGTGGTTCTCCATCTTTATTTTTTGTCCATATCAAATACCTTTCAAAAACTTTTTAGCCTCGCTTCGCTCGGCATGGAACATCAAATAGTACAATATTTCTTTTTTTTGCATTCGCTTCTTGCTACATTGTTGCAAACACTTCATGTATACATTTTGGGCTTTTTGACCACATATATTTAAAAATATCAGGTACAGAAAATATAAAAAATAAGTAAAAGAATAACCCTATATTTGCCCTATTATTGGTGACATTTCCCCTATAATTCCCTATTATTCAGGAAAAACTTCCCTATTAAAAGCCCTATTTTTGAGCCAAACTCCACTTGAAGGCCTGGGTTCAGATCTGACCAAAATCCATATGGTACTGGGTTTGCAGCTAACTAAACTTTGTTTGCGTGGGTATAAATAGGTTCTTTAAATACAATGGAAATAACAATGTGGCATACCCTGGATGATTGTTACATTTCCATGTCTTCAGTGCAATGCATTAATGTTTTGTTTAATGTAAATAAATTTTCTACTTGACAGGATGTGGAGCCATATTTACTGGAGATAATGGTATATTTAGATCTCCTGGTTATCCAAATGGATATGGTCACAATCTGCTGTGTAATTATACAATTTTAGCCAATCCTGGTCGATTCATTGTTGTACAATTTGACGAAAGAATATATGAAATAGAAGGTAAATTATCGTGGATATTTTATGGATATTTCTTGCATTCACCAGATTCCTGTAAAAGGAGTCTTTCCCACTGATCATGCAAAATTCCCAAAACTATGTTTTACCTCTCAATTTTGAATCCCAGGAGCCAGAATATTGCTGAAATGTTGTTCATGATTAAGCAAATATAGTTTGGATATTAAGGTAGATAGACACTGTTGCACTGCACAGTTGAAAATTTAGTCAAATATGGGTTTGGTTGATATTGTGGGTGGAACAGTCAATTGATATGTTTTCTTTTGAGAGGTTGTAATTGATTGACTAATGTGAAATGTCATATTTTGTACACTTTGCTGCAAATTAGCTCCCCTTTCCTGTAAATAATGTTTACTTCTGAAACTTTGTAGAATATGTCTGTTAAAAGCATGATGACATATACATCTTTTCGCCATTTCCGGTAGTTTAGATTATAAACCATTTATCAACAAATATATAAAAAATTCTCATGTATGAAAAAATCATCTCTGTTAAATTTTTATTGCAGATTTCATATTACACATTTGAAATCTGTAAATGTGTAGTATGGGGTCTTCAATTGTGCCGATTTATATCAAAATATCATAGATGTAAATATAAGTGTCAATCTTTCTACCTTAAGCATTACTTTTAAGTAAGGAATTGATAGAAACAGTTGATTGGCAAAGGATACAGGCTCAAATATACTACTAGATCAATTGGTTTGATATCTAGAAAATTTTAGCTAATTGCGTCATTTCAGTACCATTGTAAATATGTACATCATATTGGCATTTCCTTTAATTGAAAAGCTTTCAAAACTGAATTATTTTAGATTTTATTTTGGTTTATTCTCCAAACAGACATGATTTTTTCTGCCTAAAATAATCTGTAATTTAAAATTGCTAGACCTACAGCAAAAAATATAGGTCAACTTTGTTTTTAGCCTTCATTTACTTCACCCACTACTTTGGGATGGTGATTTTTTAGGGCGTTTAC
This sequence comes from Modiolus philippinarum, assembly GCA_002080025.1. NCBI lineage: Eukaryota > Metazoa > Mollusca > Bivalvia > Mytilida > Modiolidae > Modiolus > Modiolus philippinarum. The sequence goes on along the minus strand of MJUU01022463.1, from coordinate 108,478 downwards.
TACAGCAGGCTTGAGTTAGGGTTAGGGTTAAGGATAGAGTTGGGAAGAGAGCTTGGGTCAGTGTCCTTTTGTTAGTGTTAGGTTAGGGATAAGGTTAGCCTACATAAGACAGGGTCCCCTAGAGTAAACTTAGGCTTTGTTTTCTGTTATTTTTCTGTCCATGATAGCATCATAAGTGTTTCAGAGAAACCAATTTTACACAAGGGATAGGAATATTTAAATGGTTTATACTTATCCTAAAATATATCTGTTTTTCAGGCCCTGCAAGCTGTCCATATGATTCGTTGACAATTTATGAAGGCAATAACACGTCAGGTAGACAGCTGGGTAAATTTTGTGGCACTACTGTACCACAGCCTGTCAGTGGGAGAGATGCTATTTTCATACAATTCAAGACAGACAGCAGTGTAACGGGGAAAGGATTCCGGATAGGATATCAGATATCAGATTGTGGCGGAGAATACACAGGATCATATGGACGTATACGTACACCAACACACCCAGTAAACTACCACCATAACGCTAACTGTACATGGCTTATTACTGTAGCGGAAGATAGAATAGTTAGTTTGAAGTTAGTATATATACTATGTATAGATATATATATATGTACAATGACACACCTAGTCAACTACCATTATCAGGAATCAAAACTGTAGAAAAACTGGAATAGTAGTAACATTGAAAAGTGTCTGCATGAAATACTATTTGGCTTCACAATTATTGCCTATGACAAAGTCAGAGGACGGAATAAAATGCTTGGGTAGTCATTTGGTCTCTTTGGCAGTTTGGGTGTTTTGAATGCATATATTACACAATCGGCCATGATTTCACAGGACACTATTTAACTTAAATAGTCACAATTTTTTTTTTAAATGGTAGGACATATTTTTGTTGGCTGGACAGGGATGAGAATCTACATGTTCACTTGATGTAGCCTCTCTTCATTTTGATTCTCATTTAGATAAAAATTGCAGTTTGTGAGATTGTCAAAAGTTTGTAATATTGAGTGCAGTCAAATATTCTGAGTATCTTATGTTGACAAAAATACAAGACTATAATAATCAGTCATGTTCTAAATTATGAGATTAGACAATTCCACACGAGGGTTCACATTTTCCATTCAGAAAAGAGGCTATGGGAGATTCTGATGATAAGAAATGTGAACCCTAGGGTGGAATTGTCCTGTCTCATATTTTTGATCATGCCTGATTATTTTTCACACATTTCTGGGCTGGATATTAGAAGTAAAAGACATGGCTGCCATAAAACAAAAATGCACTCTCTTAAACTAGGCCACCTACTGCAAAATAAATATAATATTTGAAAAGATAGATTGCCTTTTGGTTTTGTACCATAGGTACAAAACTTTAAAAATTAATCATTGAGGTTGCACTTCAGGGGTTTTCAAACTGAAGTGATGTGAATTTCAAATTTGTCATGTCGCACTGGTGTCTCACATAGAATTTTTGCGTCCCAAACGTATAGAAATGTGAGATTAGAACATCAGTAGTTGCTAGATGAAGATTCTATATATGTATTTGTCAAGGATTTTCTTGCATAGGACAATTGAAGTAATACCAAGTAGTATAACAAAATANGTAAAACAACCATTCTATGACTAATGAGTCTCGATGTCGTATGTTCTCAGTGGCTGGAATGCTGATAATGTTGCTAATAGTGTACATATAATGTCAAAGATTTTTACCTGTATCATATACATTATTTTTAAACACTGTACACACAATGTCAAAGATGTTTTACCTGTAACAACAAATTATTTTTTAACTACTACTTCATTCATTACGACCCACTCGTAGACGACAGATTTGTCGAAATATATCGGTCGACCTTTTTATTGTTTCTATTCTTTTATTTTGCCATGTTTTTTTTTTTGTGCTTTAGGTCATATTTTAGATTATAAATTCATCCCTTTTAACAGCTCACATACTCATGTATCTCGTTATTTTGTCATTGTCCTTTAGAGCTGTTTCGCAACACATATTTTGTTTTATATGTATAACAAAATAGGTTGATAAGGGGGGGCTTGACTTAAGGATGGTCACTCCTCAAGTTTATTATATCAAGGATTTAAAATTATTATTTTTATTAATTAAAATATGGAGCATACATCATTTTAAGCAAAAACTAATGATAGGTCAGTGTGGCCATTACGCCTGAAATTTTGGCGGGAAATCGAACTTCTCTAGACTTTTCATTCACTTTGCATTAAGATAATCAACCTTTGAAATGCGATGAGGGAATATCAAGAATTTCATCAAATTTTGTCAGAAGTCTATTGAAGATGTATACTATCATATTCTGAAAAGAAAAGTTAGGGTCAGTGTGCAAAATTTTCTAATGCATCATAATGGATAAAATAAGAGAATTCAGAATGTCAGAAATGGTTTCGAAAACCTGAGGAGTGACCATCCTTAACAGTTTTCATTTTTCATTTATGTTTATTTCAAAGTAAATATCATTTAAAATTTTAGGAAACCTGCGAAGCTGCAATTTCTGTTTTGTTTGTAATTTACAAAGCTTTGCAGATTTAACCGGTTTGAATTAAAGCATACCACAAATGTGATTTCTATTATGTTGATGTACATGTTATTTTCAAGATTTAACCAGTTTGAACTAGAGGCTCATCAGACTTGTGATTTTGACTACGTAGATGTATATGACGGTGGAGATCTCTCATCCCCCTCCATTGGTCGATTCTGTGGAGAAGTTAGACCAGATATCTTGAGAACAACAGGAAATAAAATGTTGGTCAACTTTGTCTCTGATTGGTCAGTTAGTGCTGGAGGATTCACAGCAGGTTATTGGGAAACCTATGGTATGCAATAATTACCAGTGATAATTTTATTCACATGCAACTAATCACTAAATTAAAAAGAAAAAGATATTGCCTGCACTTAGGGAGGCAGTCATGAGTCGGACAGTATGATAGAATTAAACACACTCCTTTTATTGGCTATGTAGAATAAAATGTTTGTGAAGAAAACAAACATAACATAATAATCATAGAAAATGTATCTACAAAAAAGTTTTTAACGAGGTACACAAATTTAAAATATCTATGCTCAGGGTTCGTACAGGTCCTTGAATCCTTGAAAAGTCATGGAATTTCAATTTGAAAATTAAGGGCCTTGAAAAGTCATGGAATCAAGTATTTTTGCCAAAAGTCCTTGAAAGGTCCTGGAAATTAATAAAAATGTAAAAAATATTTTTATTGTCGTAGGAAACTTGTGGGTTTGTTGTCTAACAATCTTGTCGGTGAGGTTAAAATTAAAAGGAAGTAATCAAACATCATAAAAGGGGAAGTAATCATCCTGGTTTCCTTTTTAGCTCACCTGGCCAAAGGCCATGTGAGCTTTTGCCATCACTTGGCATCCGTTGTCCGTCTGTAAACTTTTACATTTTAATCTTCTCCTCTGAAACCACTGGGTCAAATGAAACCAAACTTATAACAAATGTTCCTTGGCATGAGGAGACTAAAGTTTGTGATTTTGGTGCAGATCGGAAAACCATCATGGCTGCTGTGGCTAAAAATAGAACATAGGGGTAAATTGCAGTTTTTGGCTAATAACTCGAAAACCAATACAGATATCAAAAATCTGACATGAGGGTAAAAATGTTCAGCATGATGAGATCTACCCACTGTGCAATTTTGAAGAAAATCTGAAAACCCATCTCGGAGTTATAGCCCTTTTTCTGTTAAATTTTCAAAATTTTTGCATTTTTAGCTCATCTGGCTATGCCAGGGTGAGCTTTTGCCATCACTATGCGTCTGTCGTCCGTCTGTCCGTCCTTCAACAATTTCAAAAATCTTCTCTGAAACCGCTTGGCCAAATGTAAGCAAACTTGACTTGAATCATCACCAGGGTATGGCTCCTCAAAATTGTGTTCGATTAGTCCGCTGATCAAACAACATGGCCGCCATTGCTAAAAATAGAACATAGGGGTAAATTGCAGTTTTTGGCTAATAACTCGAAAGCCGTTACAGATATCAAAACCTGACATGGAGGTAAAAATGATCATCATGATGAGATCTACCCACTGTGCAATTTTGAAGAAAATCTGAAACCCATCTCAGAGTTATAGCCCTTTTTCCGTTAAATTTTCAAAATGTTTGCATTTTTATGTCCCCACGACGAAAAGTCGGGGCATATGGTTTTACCCTTGTCTGTCCGTTCGTCCGTCCGTCCGTCCGTACGAATGAAAAACACAACTATTCATGTTTTTTAGATAGTTTGCAAACAAATTCCACCTACTTCAAAGGAATCTAACTGACAATAAGCATATGGTTTTACCCTTGTCTGTCCGTTCGTCCGTCCGTCCGTCCGTACGAATGAAAAACACAACTATTCATGTTTTTTAGATAGTTTGCAAACAAATTCCACCTACTTCAAAGGAATCTAACTGACAATAAGACGTTGTGCACATACATAACTTTAGTAATATTCAAAATGGCCGCGGTTGCCATGGAATTTTTTTGGCGACAACGTTTTTCAAATCAACTTGCCGGTATTATCCAATTTTTACCCTTCTTAGTTGAAACCTTTCATGATTTTTGTTGTTAAAATAATCATAGGTAATAATTAAATGTCAATTCATAGCCTCTGGCAGCAACATTGCAGTCCATTGATTATTTCCGGTCATCTGTTGATTACATTACCTGTTTATTTAACCTGTGCATGTGCCAAAATGACTTGTGACAGATACAAGCCAAATCAAAGGAATTGAAAGAGTATTATTATACACTAAAATTTTATACTTTTCATTTTTTTTTTTTGGTTTAATATCACTTCTTATTTTCACGAAAACAAAAGGAATAGATTATGCAGTTATGAAGTTGAGTTACTTCCCCTTTTCTATGTTGTGAAAACGAAATTAAAGAGGCTTTGAGCGTTACTTTTTGCTATAAATTGTTAATCTAGTCTTATAAAATAAAATTTTACTATAAATTGTTAATCTAGTTCTAATTTTAAGGAATAATATTGAAGTTTAACAAACTTTAGTCAAATAATTGCAAATTCAATTTTTGTTTAATACTTTTATTGACCAGTAGAGTGTTCACTTCTTGCCAAAGATTGAAATCAAAGAAATGAAACGTGTCAACAAACCATGTAAATAATGAAGAAGAAAAAGATTTTATAAAATTCCTCAATGTAAGGGGAATAAAAACATCTGTCTGCAGATGAAACATTAACAACTTTGAAGGACATAACTGAAATGTGTGAAAATAGTACCCGCAAAAGGCAGCAAACAAGGAATGTTAAGCATACGATTCAAACC
>MJUU01022463.1:92464-103134 GCA_002080025.1 Modiolus philippinarum | reverse complement strand
CTTGGCATGAGGAGACTAAAGTTTGTGATTTTGGTGCAGATCGGAAAACCATCATGGCTGCTGTGGCTAAAAATAGAACATAGGGGTAAATTGCAGTTTTTGGCTAATAACTCGAAAACCAATACAGATATCAAAAATCTGACATGAGGGTAAAAATGTTCAGCATGATGAGATCTACCCACTGTGCAATTTTGAAGAAAATCTGAAAACCCATCTCGGAGTTATAGCCCTTTTTCCGTTAAATTTTCAAAATTTTTGCATTTTTAGCTCATCTGGCTATGCCAGGGTGAGCTTTTGCCATCACTATGCATCTGTCGTCCGTCTGTCAGTCCTTCAACAATTTCAAAAATCTTCTCTGAAACCGCTGGGCCAAATGTAAGCAAACTTGACTTGAATCATCACCAGGGTATGGCTCCTCAAAATTGTGTTCGATTAGTCCGCTGGTCAAACAACATGGCCGCCATTGCTAAAAATAGAACATAGGGGTAAATTGCAGTTTTTGGCTAATAACTCGAAAGCCGTTACAGATATCAAAACCTGACATGGAGGTAAAAATGATCAGCATGATGAGATCTACCCACTGTGCAATTTTGAAGAAAATCTGAAACCCATCTCAGAGTTATAGCCCTTTTTCCGTTAAAATTTTCAAAATGTTTGCATTTTTATGCCCCCGCGACGAAAAGTCGGGGGCATATGGTTTTACCCTTGTCCATCCGTTCGTCCGTCCGTCCGTCCGTACGAATGAAAAACACAAATATTCATGTTTTTTTAGATAGTTTGCAAACAAATTCCACCTACTTCAAAGGAATCTAACTGACAATAAGACGTTGTGCACATACATAACTTTTGTAATATTCAAAATGGCCGCGGTTGCCATGGCAACTGGAAAAAGGCGGGAAAATTCAAAGTGCCTCAAAATGGATGAACTGAAAACCAGCTGAGCGATACAGGCTCCTGGGAGCCTCTGGTTATCAACAGCCTTTCTGCAATGATTTTTATTGGATTAGTGTCTCTCCAAAGGATAGAATTCTATCCTATGTTACGACCCAGGTGACCAACCTCATGCAATCAACATTAGTGATCATACCCATGCTAAAAGAATCCTTTTCAGGAAACCTCGTACACACAGGGTTCCCGCTGGGCTTCGCCAATGTCGCAATTTGCGATTTTTTTTTTCATTCTGGCGACAAAAAATCGTTCCTGGCGATTTTTTTGGCGACAACGTTTTTCAAATCAACTTGCCGGTATTATCCAATTTTTACCCTTCTTAGTTGAAACCTTTCATGATTTTTGTTGTTAAAATAATCATAGGTAATAATTAAATGTCAATTCATAGCCTCTGGCAACAACATTGCAGTCCATTGATTATTTCCGGTCATCTGTTGATTACATTACCTGTTTATTTACCTGTGCACGTGCCAAAATGACTTGTGACAGATACAAGCCAAATCAAAGGAATTGAAAGAGTATTATTATACACTAAAATTTTATACCTTTCATTTTTTTTTTTGGTTTAATATCACTCTTATTTTCACGAAAACAAACGGAAAAGATTATGCAGTTATGAAGTTGAGTTACTTCCCCTTTTCTATGTTGTGAAAACGAAATTAAAGAGGCTTTGAGCGTTACTTTTTGCTATAAATTGTTAATCTAGTCTTATAAAATAAAATTTTACTATAAATTGTTAATCTAGTTCTAATTTTAAGGAATAATATTGAAGTTTAACAAACTTTAGTCAAATAATTGCAAATTCAATTTTTGTTTAATACTTTTATTGACCAGTAGAGTGTTCACTTCTTGCCAAAGATTGAAATCAAAGAAATGAAACGTGTCAACAAACCATGTAAATAATGAAGAAGAAAAAGATTTTATAAAATTCCTCAATGTAAGGGGAATAAAAACATCTGTCTGCAGATGAAACATTAACAACTTTGAAGGACATAACTGAAATGTGTGAAAATAGTACCCGCAAAAGGCAGCAAACAAGGAATGTTAAGCATACGATTCAAACCAAAACAGCAAAGCATGTAAATGATAAAAGAATTTGTGCCATCAAAACAAAAGAATACAAAATAGAACTATTCTTTTAGTGTGGAAGAAAGAACACAAAAGTCTACCGTCCAAACTAGAAAACCAATTGGATGCTCCCTATTTGGGGACAAATTTTTGTAATTGGCGACAAAAAATACAAGTTGGCGATTTTTCTGGCGACAGATATTCAGAAGCCAGAACCATCCCTGCGTACACATCTTTCTGATCTCATAAAAAAACTCTGACACTCAATAGTCTATTTTCATTGAACATTAATTTGATTGTCCGAACTTTTCAACACTTAAATGTTGCCCGAATTCATTAATTAATCACAGAATGAATTTCCCATTCATAAAATTTTGTGTGTAGATGTATGAATATGGAAGACCGATGCCTTTATTTACATTTGTATGAATGGCGTAAACATACTTCCCAGGAACCGTCAATGAAACGATGTGGCTGTTTTGAAATAAATCATAAAAGAACAACGCGTAGGAAATAAAAAATCAAATTCATTAGCCGTCGAGAACAACAGTCCATTATTTACAATCTACGGAAATGTTTACATGGAATGGAAAAGTACGGCAGTTCCACATTGGCTGTTCCATTAAACAAATTTGTGTTTTTCTTAATCAGCTAATGGCATCGACCCCTGGTGTCTGCTGCACAGAGGGTACCAATTCATGCTACCTGCTGTGCTGTTGACACAGGATAGGTATGACTTTATTAAGTCTTATTCTCTTTTAACTACATGTATGTTGTTGAATTTATAGAATTGCCATTGCAACTTGTTGAATGATATATCAATTTGACCACACTTGCGTCAACAAATTACAATATTCATAATTTTATTACAATTTAGTTTGTTGTGTCTAATCATATATGTTTGTACTGTTATATGCCTCCATGGGCCAGTGATTTGTTTAATAAATATTACTTATTTATACTTGTTGCGATTGTCATTTTGCAGTGTCTTCTCCGATGTCCACATTCGGTATACATGTAATGGCCAACTCAAAACAAAATACTGAAAAAGTCGTACATCGGTAAATACAGAGTATTACCTGGAAGTTGTCAATGTGCATATTCCAAAACAGACGATATTTTGCAGCGATCGGGGTTGGAATTGACTAAATTCGAAATAGGATCAGGCAGGGTGTTGATCTGTTGATTGCCGTTTGTTAAACAATGTTCAGTCCGGGGTGTTGCGTGTTAATTGCCGTTGATCAGAGTTTGGTCAAACAAAACTTGAGATAATGTAATTTGAGTATGCATGAGAATGTATATGATAGCGCGAATTGAGATGCATTGTTGCACAAAGAACTTGGCACAGATCATCGTTTTCATGTCGTCGTGTGCTTCTTGGACGAATTATTATCTCCATAAAGAGTAGGGTATTGCTGCTCAGGTCTTTTCAGCTTTTGCGTCTTGTCAGCATTCACAAACTTTTCATTCAGGTCTCTTCTTTAGTATTAAATTTCAAACTGTACTTGATCAAGATGGTGCTGTCATTGTTTAGTCTATGTTGAGTGTACAGCAGGGAACCCATAATATGTAATAGGTTTCTGGTATAAAATCAAAATTGTTTGAATATTTGTCTCTAATGGTTTGATTGCCATTGATTGGCTGGTGTGATCAAATGAAGTTGGCCACCAGTAAATACTTGCTGACTGTCAGAAAGGCATGTACTTGATGAGCAAAACATGGTTTTTGTACCTTTCTTGGTTTTGATATCATCATTATGATAAGACCCATAGTAAAAAATGAGTAATTATGCACAACATAGACAGGCAATTATTCATATCGTACACGGACAGTGTACATAAAATATCAATGGATTAGATACTGATCATTGCCATCATAGACACTAATCCACCAGTCCCTTTGGGACTTTGATTCAAAAAGGAACCAGATAATATGATCTGAACATAGCATGACATTGAAATATTGTCAGAATGATTAATAAATGTCTGTGATTTTGGGTATGAAATTTTAAGAAAAATCCTTGAAAAGTCATGGAAAATCATAGAAAATTGGAGCAAAAAAGGTGTATGAACCCTGTATGCTATAAAGATTGACATTTTTTATCAATAGGCGAGGCCCAAGGTTGTGGAGGCGTTCTTAACAGTACATCAGGGAGGATAACTTCTGTTGATTCCAATGGTGATGGTAGATACGAACACAATTTGGACTGTCGATGGAGAATTATCGTTGGCGACAATAAAATTGTCAGACTGACTATAGAAGGAATGGATGTAGAAAATCAAGCAACTTGTTACTATGACTACATACAGGTAAATTATTGTTACTATGACTACATACAGGTAAATTATTGTTACTATGACTACATACAGGTTAAGTATTGTTTCTATTACTACATACAGATAAATTATTGTTACCTNCATTGCAACCACAAATGCTTACAATAATTGATTTAAAATCCATCCTTGAGAACCCATCTTAGTTTGATACCTCCCAAATCAGACCGCCTCCATTATAAGACCACATTCTCTTTGCAGCAGGGGTGGTCTTATAATGGAGGCACTACTGTATAATACGATAAAAGATCTGTTTGGGTAATTACCAATATCTTTCCACAAAGTTGGATTGAAGAAGTGTGTATATATGGCACTGCTTGTGTTTAATTGTATTTGTTCATATTGCTTAAATACTAAAGTAAGGTGTCCATATTGGGTTACATATACATCCTTCACAGATACAACCAAATTGATTAACAGATAGAATTTAAACATTGAAGTCTGGGTAATCAGTCCAGATTTTAACAAGCAAAATGCATTTCTTCCTTGAGAATGTTTTCAATTTTAGCACAAAAGATGTTTCAAAAGGGACATTGTACTGTGCTTGACTGTCTTGTGCAAAATTAATTAATTACAACTTTTTTTCTAAAAATGAACAGTTTGCATTTCATGATGTGAACAAAAAAAATTAAAAAGTAGAGAAAAAAAATGGTCATCACATTTACAAATAGCAAGCATAGCTCGACTGGTAGAGCATTAGACTTTTAATCTGAGGGTCTAGGGTTTTGTCCTAATTTTGGAACAATACGATTCATAGTGTACTACTTTTGACAAAACCTTTCACAGGTTAGGGCTGTTCCAGAAAAGTTGGTCTGGGACCCCTTGAAGGCACTTTATATAAATTGCTGTGGGTGGTTGTGTTTTCTTCATCTTTTTGTATTGAACATATGGAGAAGAATTCTATGGGTGGTGGGGGGTCAATAAAAAGTGCCTTCAAACCCCCCATGTCAATTTTTCTTGAACAACCCTTATTTAGAAGTGAATTATAATTTCAGGTTATAGATGGACTTAATATGGATGATCCACAGATCGGGAAGTATTGTGGAGACCAGGTTCCACCGGTTATCAAATCCACGTCTAATGTCCTACTGTTTAGATTTTACACAGACAGTTCTATAGATGGTGCTGGATTTAATGCTACATATGTTCAGGAAGATGGTAATGATATTTATTTTAATTTATACTATGATAGATTCAGAGAGATCTATAGAATCTGTCCTCTCAAATGGTTGGTTATCATAGTTCTTCTGTTGAAAAATTAATTAAAATGTTCAAGTTTCAGCCAGGATGTTTAACCTTTGGCCTCTTCAATCAACACTGTGAAGTAGTGCAAATTAAATCGACATTGGCATTTAAACCCAACAAAACAAAGTGTTATTTGGGGAATTCACAATAAGATCAATAAACTATTAGTTAGGTAAATACTTGATTTAAGCCCAAAATACATTCATTTAAGGTATATTTTGGTATTTAAAGATAAGTTGCTAACCTTTTCAATAGCCAGTGAAATTTTGTGAAATGACCAATTCTTTCCCGTGGAGATCATTGTGTTCTCCAGTAAGCCAATAGTTAAAAAATCAGCATTAGAATTAGAGATTTACAGTATCTCTCCTTTCAAGTTGTTGGTTATCAAAGTTCTACTGTAGTCGGGTTAAAACCTCAAGTCTGTAGAACTATGATAACCAATGACTTGTAAAAGATGGATTTTTATGCCCCCGCGACAAAAAGTCGGGGGCATATTGTTTTACCCGTCCGTCTGTCCGTCCCATCTCTGATAAGCTGTTATTCCGGATAACTCCTCCAACAATATTAATGCTACATTTATTTTATCTCGCACAGTGATTAGGCATGGATTGAAGATGTACATGTTGTCATGGTTTAGATTTTGGCCGAAAATAGTGATTTTGAGGTGAAGTTGAACTTGGCCAATTTATCAAAATGTGTGTTCTGGAACTGTTATTCCAGACAACTCCTCCCACAATATTAATGCTACATTTATTTTACATTGCACAGTGATTAGGCATGGATTGAAGATGTGCATATAATCATGGTTTAGATTTTGGCCAAAAATTGTGATTTTGAGGGGTAGTTGATATTCTCCATTTTATCAAAATGTGTGTTGTTTTAACTGCTATTTCAGAAAACTCCTCCCATAATATAAATGCTACATTTATTTTACTTTGAAAGGTGATTAGGCTTGGATTGAAGATGTGCATATAGTCATGGTTTAGATTTTGGCCACAAATTGTGATTTTGAGGGGTAGTTAAACTTGGCCATTTTATCAAAATGTGTGTTCTGGAACTGTTACACCAACTGTATTCTGGATACCTCCTCAAACAATATTAAAGCTCCATCTATTTTACTTTTCACAGTGATTAGGCATGGATTGAACATATGTATATTGCCATAGTTTAGATTTGGGCTAAAAATTGTGATTTTGATTGGTAGTTGAACTTTGCCATTTTTTCAAAATGTGTGTTCTGGAACTGTTATTCCGGATAACTCCTCCCACAATATTAAAGCTACATTTATTTTACTTTGCGCAGTGATTAGGCATGGATTTAAGAGTGCATATTGCCATAGTTTAGATTTTGGCCACAAATTGTGATTTTGAGGGATAGTTGAACTTGACCATATTATTGAAATGTGTATTCTGGAACTGTTATTACAATATTAAAGCCACAGTTTTATCAATGTTTAGAAATTCAATTTCCATGTTTTATAACCAACTGCAGGGGCATCATATGTGTCTTACAGACACCAACGGAGTAGCTAAATTTTATCCGTAACTTGAGTGTAAACACATCAGGAAAACTTGATGGCAGCGGGGGCATTTACTCTCTAGTATTTCTCTAATTCTGATTTAAAACATAATTTCTTGATTTCTAGATTTAACCCCCTTTAGGGCCTCTTTAATAAACACTGTGATGCAGCGGAAATGAAATTGACATGGACATCCACAAAATCAAAGTGTACATGGGGAATTTAAGATATATTTTGCTATTTGATTATCAGTTTGTGACCTTTTCAACAGCAAATAAAATCACGAGATCACTCATTATACCACCACTCTTGAGAGAGTGGGGTAAACTGCATTCACCTTGTCTGTCTGTCTGTCCGTCCGTCCGTCCTTCCGTCTGTTCGTACGTCCATTCGTCCAAAAGTGACCTTTTCAACAGCAAATAAAATCACAAGATCACTCATTATACCCCACTCTTTAGAGAGTGGAGTATACTGCATTCACCTATGCCCTGTCCTAAGCTGATTTTGGCTAAACATTTAGATCATATTGGTTATTTGTTCTCCATCAGTTTTTCAATTTCTTTGATTTTATGGTCTTCCATGTGTTGAGATTTTATCTGCACTGACGAGACATAAGGTGTCAAAATGCGCATATGCAGAATTTAAATTCACAGTAACTTCGGTATTTACTTACTTGTCCGTCCGTCCATTCGCCCAAAAATGTATTTCTGTCACAATTTTCTTGGCTTTTAGTAGAGCAATTGGTTTGAAAATTGGCATGCAGCCTCTGTGTGATGTGTTTTAAGGAATGTCCTATTTTGAGTTCTGTCGGATGTGTACTTCCTGTTCAATGAAATGTGGACTTGGTTACGAAATGGAATTAAACATGCATTTTTCGTCGCAGTTTTCTCAGCTGCTATAACAGGGATTGATTTCAAAATTGGTATGCAGACTAAAATATGATTAGTTGTAAGGAATGTCCTATTTTGAGTCTTGTCCGATGTGCACTTCCTGTCGCAGTTTTCTCACCTGCTATAACAGGGATTGATTTCAAAATTTGTATGCAGCCTCAATATGATTAGTTGTAAGGAATGTCCTATTTTGAGTCTTGTCTGATATGCACTTCCTGTTTAAAAAAATGTTGACTTGGTTACGAATTGGACTGGTGCTTTCCATACTTTAAAATTATACATGTCATCTGATCAGTATTAAACCAATGAAATGTCAGAATTTTTATGTGATAAACAATAATGTGCAATATATTTATGTTTTAATATGTCAGCTGGAATAAAAGTGATTTTGCATATTGGACTTAAATATTGTCTGCTTGGATAAGAAATGATAGTTAATAGTACCTGGATTTACTTCAATAAATATATCCTTTATAATTATACCACTCTATACTGCATTCACCTTGTCTGTCTGTTTGTCCCCAAATTATTTCTGTCACATTTTTCTCAGCTTCTGCATAAGGGATTTATGTGAATTTGGTGTGCAACCACTATACGGTTAGTTGTAAGGAACGTCCTATTTTGAGTCCTGTCAGATGTTTAATGAAATGGACTTAGTTACAAAATGTAGTGAAACATGAATTTTTCTTCACATTTTTCTCAGCTTCTGCAGGAGGGATGGATTTCAAAATTGGTATGCAGCACCTATATAATTTGTTGTAAGGAACATCCTATTTTAAGTCCTGTCAGATCTGTACTTCCTGTTTGACAAAATATGGACTTTGTAGGAACGTCCTATTTTGAGTCTTGTCGGATGTGTACTTCCTGTTTGATGAAATATGGACTTTGTACGAAATGTGGTGAAACATGAATTTTCGTTGTATTTTTCTCAGCTACTACACAAGGGATTGATTTCAAAATTGGTATGCAGCCCCTGTAGGATTAGTTGTATTGAGTCCTGTCTGATGTGTACTTCCTGTTTGGCGAAATATGGACTTTGTACGAAATGTAGTGAAACATTAATTTTTCTTCGCATTTTATATCAAACTTGGTATGCAGCAACTGCATGCAATTTCAGAAATGTGGATAAGTACATTCTGTTTATTTCTTGATGATCATATCTTATGGTCTATACTTTAATTTTGTCTGCAGTTTACACTGTCCACACCTGTATTAAGTCCAAACACTCTTAAATTTGCACTTACCATATTGTTTCAGGGTTCAATGAGTGGGGTATAATTGGTGGCCAATTGGCTACAGCTCTTGTTTTCCTTGCCTTATTTTTGAGCTCACATGGCTGTAGTCAGGGTGAGCTTTTGCTATCACTTAGCATCCGTCGTCAGGGTGAGCTTTTGCTATAACTTAGCATCTGTTGTCCATCCGTACATTTTAAATTTTTATTCAAAGGGCCATTTGGAACCAAACATGGTCACAATGTTCCATGAGTGGTCCCCTTTAAAAATTGTATCCAGCAGGTCTACACATTGGACTCTATGGAAAACACATTTAAAGATCCTCTGAGAAACAACTTATTCAATTAGTAGCAAATTTGGGTACAATAATCCTTAAATGGTCCCTTCCAAAAAGGTATCCAGCAGGTCTATACCTCATCAAAGATACCTGCCAGTGAGTAACATTGTTTAACATTTGACCCTATTGAAACACATTCAAAGATCTCTGAAACTACTACTCCAATTAGAACAGTCACAATGGTCCTCAGGTGGTTCCTTCCCAAAAAGGTACTCAACAGATCCCTACCTCATCCAAGATGGTTTCCAGCTGATATCATAGTTTAACATTTTACCCTATTGAAAATTTAATGTACTCCTTTGAAACTACTGTCTGTGTCAGCCATGTTCTAGGTAGGCATTGCAGGCTCTTGAGAGTTTTCCTATATAAAAGTTGTATTCGAATAAATCTGTTTATTATATAGAGGACAGTGAAAGATTGAAATTTTTCAGTGAAATAAAATTGCTAACTTACTGTGAAATAATTCTTCAAAATTTCACTCTATGAAGTGGCTAAACAATAGATGCCGTCAATGTTGTTGTTAAGTAAACGTCTCGGCGGATTAAAATTGAAAACGTAGTTCATGAAAAGAATCTCTCAGTACCTTAACCATTAAATATGCAAGAAATGATCTATATAATAAAAACATGAAAAAAAATCTGTAATTCACTCATGCGCTGAGCGCATTTGTGAATAACTGCATTGTTCGATCATTTGTTGAATGTTTTGCCATAATCAGAATCTTGGATTGTATATTATGATTATTGATAATTAGAGATTTGAAATTTTCTAAGAAATGCAAAATATATGTATACAAACTGATGATTCTGGGATGTTAAATAATTGCTAGTTGACTTTCGGCATATTTTTTGCACCACTAAGATCATGGTAGTTTGAATGTTCTATATTAAATGAAATATCTCCTGTCTTGTAGGTCAGATTTATTGTCCCCCGCCGCACCGCGACGGTGGGACATAGTAATGGTCTGCGTCCGTGTGTCCGTCCGTCCATCCATCCGTCCGTCCGTCCGTCTGTCTGTCACACTTTCTTGTGGATGCAACTCCTCGGAAACCGTGTATTGGATTATGTTCAAATTTTGTAGGATTGTTAGTCACTATA
>MJUU01022463.1:64967-92348 GCA_002080025.1 Modiolus philippinarum | reverse complement strand
TACCCCAGCCCAGTGTTCAGGCCGATGCAGTGTCGCTGGACAATAGACACACCTGAATCAGACCAACAAGTCCTACTCACCATGACCAACCTAGATCTGATGGTACAGTCAGAATGTACGGATGAATATCTGGAATTCAGAGATACACCAATGGTACAGACATTTTTATATGACCACAAATTTGATTCATGTCTTAAGTAGGTTGAAGTGTAAGATCCCATCATATTTTATCCACTACACAACATATAGGTTCATTTCTTTCACATTTATCACATAAGCCACAAAGGTCAGTTCCTGATTTTTATACCCCCAGACTCGGAATTGACAACTGTATTGTGTAAGACAGTTTTGGTTCTGATGCTTACTCACTTCCTGTTTGTCTGAAAGTTAGCCTGTGTTACATTTCATCACTGGCAGGTGATGTATGTCTTCACTGGAAAGCTTAGTTAAAGTTGATTGCAAGGCTCACTGAATTGGGATGTTGAAAATATAAAGAATATAGATTTTTCGTAGTTTTTCACTTTGTCAAAAATCTCTGGAAACATCAGCACATTATTGGAGGAACATTGTACAGTTAATATATTAAGGGCTGTAGAAGAAATATTGGGGGGATGGTGGAGGGAGTGGATATATTTGGAGCTTCCACTGTATAAAAACATAAAAAAGAAATACAAAATATTTTGCATGGCGGGTTCTTTTATAAAGTGCCCCTCCCCCACACATACACATCACTTAATTCTTTTATAGCCCTAATATGATTTTTTTTTTTCAGGGAGATGTGGGGAGATCAGTACATTATTGTGGGAATACCTTACCAGATGCTTTTGACTCCAAAGGAAATACAGTACAAGTTAATCTTAAAATGATGGGCATGGCAAGTAGTAGTGGCTTCACCCTTAAGTACCAAATAGCTAGTAAGTTCATATTGTAAAGTAATTCACCCTCAGTGAAAATGGTTCTTTATTTCTTGTGGTTAAATTTATCTGCTTATAACCAAAGCTATTCCAATGACTTTCTTATGATTATAGAGGGAGAAGCGATAAGGATCCATATTTCAGACCATTTAGAACAGCAGTTATCAATCAATATTCTTAAATTATTTAACAGCAAATTTTAAATATAGACTTTCATTCTTTCATCAGTATCAGAATATCATGTTCTAATTGTTCCTAGGTAGCTGACTGTCATTAATTGATTGTAAGTACAGGGCAAATACATACTATTGGATGATATTCACAAAAACATATTAAAAAGATGCTACTAGGAATTAAAGTGTATGAATTTCTTATTTTGTAGGTTGTAATAGGACATACTCTGGCAATAGTGGACAGATAACCAGTCCAGGTTGGCCTGGAGACTATCCTGTAAATATTTATTGTGAAATGAGAGTAACAACTCCTCCAGGAACATCTTTGACACTCTACTTCAATGCTTTTACTATAGAACCACATCCTGATTGTCAGTATGACAGCTTATTAGTAAGTGTCAGTAGTTTTCGATGCCTTTGCAACAAAACAACTTCCTAATTTTCAGTATGACAGCTTGATAGCAGTTGTCTTTAATTCCTTTACAATAGATAACATCCTGACTGTCAGTATGACAGCTTATTAGTAAGTGTCAATAGTCTTCAATTCCTCCAAATAGATCACATCCTGAGTGTCAGTATGACAGCTTATTAGTAAGTGTCAGTAGTCTTCAATGCCTTTACAAAGAACCACATTCTGACTCAGTGTGACAGCTTATTAGTTTATTAATGCTTGAACCAAGTTTTGATCCATTTGAAGAAATGTAAAAATATTTCATATCTTATATAATGTTTCTATTTATAGATACGTAATGGATCCAGTGGTGTGGATATCGCTAACCTGTGTGGATTTGGATTACCAGATCCTATATTTGTACCAGGGAACACGGCGTGGATGAAGTTTCAGACAGACCGGTCAATCACACATCCTGGTTACTTCATAACTTACACAGCATCATATAACGGTATGGTTACAATGCATTAATCTGAATTCAATGATTTATATACATTTATTATACCCCCACAAATGAATTATTATATCCCCAAAAATGAATATGTATTTGTAAATTCTACCCATTGCTGATAGAAAAAAGAAGGGAAAGGGGGAATGTGTCAAAGAGACAAAGACCCAAAGGAGAGTAATAACAACTCAAAGCCACCATAAGATCTTCATTGAATGGTGAGGAAACCCACACCCAATGGCAGGTTGGAGTCGGCCCCTAAAGAGTAATCAAGTTCAGCGAAATAAACATCATCCTAGACTCCTATAGACATAAAGTAAACTAACTAGAAAACAGACAAGACACACAAAGGCTTAATAAGTTTCCTGACTTAGGACAGGTGCAAACCTGCTGCGACTAGTTTTATTGGGCCCAAATCTTCCTCCTTGCCAATGTGATAAATAAAAATACATTAGTAACAACAGTAAAATTCAGTTAGCAACAGGACTGCGTCAGTTGTGAAAAATTAAACTGAAAGAACTAAATATACGGATATAAACATGAAATCACAAAAGACTACTAGCAGTTAACTAACATGCCAGCTCCAGACCCATTACCAACTGACAAATTAGGTTAAGTACCCCCAGTATACAGCTTCCACCAAGATCCCTTCCTGTGAGGAGTTTAGCATAATGATTTCATGCATATACCGGAATACATAACCCGTGTGCATGCAATACAGATTTTAGAAATTTAGAATATGTTTAGTTGAAATGCATTAAATTCAAATATAAAGGCCGTGCCCGTGGTTAAGCAACAACACTATATTTCTTAAATACAAAATACAAAATCATATGCCAAGTATTGTAAAGGCTAAACCAGGGGATATCACCTATTAGAAGGAATGTTTCAAATAATGCTTCTCTTTTATCTAAAAAAAAAAACAACAACAAATATTTTTCCCACAAAAACTAATTTTTTTGGGGTCAAAGTATAGAAATGATCTCCACTAAAATAAAAATTTACATATTTATGATAATTTATCTTCTAGGTATGGGCTGTGGTGGAAATATTACCGGAATTAATGGAAGTCTAACCAGTCCTGCATTTCCAACAAATAACACTTTACGACAGACATGTCGCTGGTTAATATCAGCTCCAGCAAGAAGAACGTTAACAGTCAGGTTTACCGCTATGAATGTCTTCGGTACTCCTCAGTGTGATACAAATTATGTAGAAGTTTATAACGGGAGGAGTGAAACGTCCCCTAAATTTAGTCGTTATTGTAGTAATGTAAGTAGATAAATGTATAAGTTTATAACGGGAGGAGTGAAACGTCACCTAAATTTAGTCGTTATTGTAGTAATGTAAGTTGATATAAGTCACATATAGAATTTTTTTTTTTACATGTGCAGCAAATCTAATTCAGTCAAACTTGCCTTAGCGGTCACCTTGAATAAGCAGCCACTTGATTTTAAAGGTAATCTTTTATAGTTCCCTTCATAGTATATTTCATATTAAATAAACCTGGTTTAAAGGGCCACTCATCTTAAAAGGCTAGTTCGACTCCTTCCTAAAGGTGATCTCTTAAATCAAGTTTGACTGTATAAAAAAAAAGAATACACAGAAAGATGAAAAAAAAGATTGTGATAACTGCTTTTGTCAATATCAAAGCAAATGATTGGTTGAATGATTGAATGATGTTTAACACCAACTTCAGCAATACTTCAGCTATATTGTGGCAAGAACATACAAATAGTAAATAGCAAATGGAATTGGACCATAATTCAAATGCAGTCAAGTTCTTAAAGCAAATAAAGACAAGGTCATAAAGCAGATGTTATCAAGGTCATTAAGCAGAAATAGTAAAAAGCAAATGAAGTCAAAATCATAAAGAATTATATAAAGCAGATTTAGACAAGATGAAAAAGCTATTGTAGTTACATCATAAGGCAAATACAGTCAAGGTCATAAAACAAATGTAGTTAAAGATCATAAAGCAGATATGGTAAAAGCAAATGGAATGGGATCATAACTCAAATGCAGTCAAAGTCTTAAAGTAAATAAAGTTGAGGACATAAAGCAGATGTAGTGAAGGTCATAAAGCAAATACAGTCAAGGTAGTCAAGGTTATAAAGCAGATTCAGTCAAAAATAGTAGTCAAGATCAATAGCAAATTGAGTTAAAGGGGTAAAGCTGATGTTATCAAGATCATAAAGCAATGTGTAGTCAACTAATGTAGTCAAGGTTATAAAACAAATGTAGTCAAGGTCATGAAGTAGATGTTGCCAAGGTCATAAAGCAAATGCAGTTGAGGAAATCTAGCAAAATAATCACTTTTGGTGACAAGACGAATAAAAACTAACCAACAAAAACAATGAAAACCCTTACAATAAAAACATAACATGAATGTCGTAAAGTTTAAATTAAAAATTCAATATTCATTATATTAAGAATGGTGATTTCCACGAATTGCTGGGTTTTAGCTCACCTGGCCAAAGGCCATGTGAGTTTTTGCCATCACTCAGCGTCCATCGTCCATCCGTCCGTTAACTTTTATTCAAAGATCTTCTCCTCTGAAACTACTGCGCCAATATTAACCAAACTTGGCCTGAATCATCACCAGGGTATGCACTTTTAATTTTGTGATTTTTATGTCTGTGGCCACTGTTACTAAAAATAGAACATAGGGGTAAATTTCTGTTTTTTGCAAATAACAATAAAAACAGTTACAGATATAAAAAATCTTACGGGGTAAAAATGATCAGCATGATGAGATCTACCCACCCTGCAATTTTGGAGAATATCTGATAATCGGTCTTGGAGTTATTGCCCTTCTTCCGCAAAATTTCCGTTTATTTGTTACTTTTCATCTTATATATTGAAAATGATAGCAGTTAGGTGTAAAGTTTAAATTACAAAAATGGTCAGCATAATAAGATCTACATGTCCTGCAATTAAGAAAAAAATCTGACAACCCATATAGGAGTTTGGCCCCTTTTTTGTTGAATTTTTACGATTTTTATACGTTTTTACTTTTATTTCAAAAACTATATGTGATAGAGGTTAAGTTTGAATTGCAAAAGTGTTAAGCTTATCGAGGACTACAATTTCTACAGATGTCAGCAGGTTCGCATCTCATCCAAGATGGCCACCAGCAGGGAACATAGTTTAACAGAGGGACCCTATGGGAAAGGCATTCGGAGATCTTTTTCTCTGAAAGTAATGAGCCAATTGGAACCAAACTTGGTCACAATAGTCCATTGGTGATCCACTTCAAAGTTTGTAATTTTTATGTTCATACCTCATCCAAGATGGCCACCAGCGAAGAACATAGTTTAACATAAGGACCCTATGTGAAATGCATTCAAACATCTTCTCTGAAACTAATGAGCCAATTGGAACCAAACTTTGACACATTAGTCCATTGGTGATCCACTTCAAAGTTTGTGATTTTTATGTTGGTACATCATCCAAGATGGCTGCCAGCGAGGAACGTAGTTTAACATAATGACCCTATCTGAAATGCTTTCAAAGATCTTCTCTGAAACTAATGAGCCAATTGGAACCAAACTTGGTCACAATAGTCCATTGGTGATCCACTTCAAATTTTGTGATTTTTATTTTGGTACATCATCCAAGATGGCCACCAGCAAGGATCATAGTTTAACATAAGGAGCCTATCTGATATGCATTTAAAGATCTTTGAAACTATTGAGCCAATTGGAACCAAACTTGGTTACAATAGACCATTGGTGGTTGCCTTTAAAGTTTGTGATTTTTATGTTCATACCTCATTCAAGATGGCTGCCAGGGAGAAACATAGTGTAACATAGTGACCCTATGTGAAATGCATTCAAAGATCTTCTCTGAAACTACAGAGCCAATGGGAACCAAACTTGGTCACAATAGTCTTTGGGTGGTTTCCTTCAAAGCTTGTGACTTAAGTATGTATGTCAGAAACTGTAACATCTGGTGAACTGATGTATAGTATGGATAATAATGCCATTAATGGATGGTCTCTTGGTGACAATGAATAAAACCAGTCACCAGGTGAGCGATACAGGCTCATGTGAGCCTCTAGTTTATTAACATAATCTTAAAAAAACTAACAAAAATCAAACCAAAAACATTGGTTCTTTGCACTGAAATTGAAACGAATTTTCAGTTGGTCGGTTCTGTATGCTGAATTTCAAATAGTTTTGCAAAGAATTTCATTGCTTACCAACTCTACTCCTTTTTAGCTCACCTGGCTATGCCAGGGTGAGCTTTTGCCATCACTATGCGTCCGTCGTCTGTCGTCCGTCTGTCCGTCCATCAACAATTTCAAAAATCTTCTCCTCTGAAACCACTGGGCCAAATGTAACCAAACTTGACTTGAATCATCACCAGGGTATGGCTTCTCAAAATTGTGTTCGATTAGTCCGCTGGTCAAACAACATGGCCGCCATCGCTAAAAATGGAACATAGGGGTAAATTGCAGTTTTTGGCTAATAACTCGAAAACCGTTACAGATATCAAAAATCTGACATGGAGTAGAAATGATCAGCATAATGAGATCTACCAACTGTGCAATTTTGAAGAAAACCTGAAAACCCATCTAAGAGTTATAGCCCTTTTTCCGTTAAATTTTCAAAATGTTTGTATTTTTTATTTCAAAAAAGTGTAACAGATAGAGGTCAAGTGTAAATTGCTAAACTTTTCAGCATATCAAGATCTACCCACCCTGAAATTTTGAAGAAAAGCCTTAAACCCTTGTAGGAGTTATTGCCCTTTTTGCACCGAATTTTTAAAATTTTCGTATCTTTCATCTTTTATTTCCAAAAACTATAGAAGATGAAGGTTAAGTGTAAATTGATGAAATGTTTGCCATGCTGTGGCGACTTCAAAACTGATGTTGAAAATTGTTCCTTGACCGCCATATTCACAATGGCTGCCAAAAAAGGCGGGAAAATTCAACATTGTCCGATTTCAATGAAATTTTGTTTCCAAATAGATGTTGATGTTGCGACTTCAAAACCTGTGTTGAAAATTGTTCCTTGGCCGCCATTTTCAAAATGGCCACCAAAAAAGGCAGGAAGATTCAACATTGTCCGATTTCAATGAAATTTGGTTTCCAAATAGATATTGATGTTGGGACTTCAAAACCGGTGTTGATAATTATTCGTTGACCGCCATTTCCAAAATGGCCGCCAAAAAGGCGGAAAATTCAACATTGTCAGATTTCAATGATATTTGGTTCCCAAATAGGTCTTGTTGTCGCAACTTCAAAACTGATGTTAAAAATTGTTCGTTGACCGCCATTTTTAAAATGGCTGCCAAAAAGGCGGGAAAATTCAACATTGTCCGATTTCAATGAAATTTGGTTCCCTAATAGATATTGATGTTGCGACTTCAAAACCGGTGTTGAAAATTGTTCGTTGACTGCCATTTTCAAAATGGCCGCCAAAAAAAGGGGGAAAATTCAACATTGTCAGATTTCAATGACATTTGGTTTCCAAATAGGTCTTGATGTCGCAACTTCAAAACTGATGTTAAAAATTGTTCATGGACTGCCATTTTTAAAATGGCTGCCAGAAAGGCGGGAAAATTCAACATTGTCTGATTTCAATGAAATTGGATTTCCAAATAGATATTGATGTTTGCGACTTCAAAACCGATGTTGGAAATTGTTTGTTGACTGCCATTTACAAAATGACATCTCGACTTCAAAACGGCCTTTTACTGGTGTTGAAAGTAGTCCTTACCCAGAACGTTTTTTGTCAAAAAAGCCCAACAAAGAAAATAATAAAACATGATCAGACTTTAAAAACGGTTCAAGGTATTGGAGGTGATCGAGCTACGAAAGTTTGAGAAACTGAAGATCAACTGTATAACTTACAGTGTTACCTTGATTGTGGCAACTGAAAGCCAGGTGAGCGATACAGGCTCCTGGGAGCCTCTGGTTCTCTTCAGAAGCATTTGAAGGGCATTGTTATACCACAGTCATGCAATAATCACTTCACTGTGTCATTTATGTTATGTACATTCAGTGTAAAAGTTACTGACAGCTTTTCCGTTTTTTTACAGGATAATATTGCTCCATTATTAGCCAGTTCTAACCAAGTATTAGTGAAGTATGAATCGGATGGTTCAGGATTAGCACCATTGTTCAGATTGACATTCTCCAGCTAGCATTTACAGTTCACTCTATAGACTATTTTATATTGTACATTTTTAACTTATATATTTGTGATAATGCATTAAAATTTATAAATGATATGAATTTTATAAATACAGTATTAAATGTGTGACATTATTTATCATTGAAGCATCTTAAAATTGATTTACATTTCAGTCTGGCCCATGAAAGCAAGACATAGAAGTGCGAAGTATGACGACAGCAACAGCATAAAT
Organism: Modiolus philippinarum; assembly: GCA_002080025.1. Taxonomy (NCBI): domain Eukaryota; kingdom Metazoa; phylum Mollusca; class Bivalvia; order Mytilida; family Modiolidae; genus Modiolus; species Modiolus philippinarum. The sequence goes on along the minus strand of MJUU01022463.1, from coordinate 83,987 downwards.
TTTAATGAAACAGGATATTTATAAATCCTTCTATGAAGGAAGATCATATTTGGTCCAGTAGTGAGGGTCAGAAGGATCTTTTATGGGATGCCGGGATCAGTCATTTTATTCAGTGGGAATTCGGGATTAACGCTTAACTCGATCCGGGATTTGCGTCGTAATTTTCAGGAATCAGCATTGAAATTTTTATTTTCTCGGGAATATGGGATTTGACAATTATTTCTTCGGGATTCCAGGACTATACCCACTCTAAGTAGTAGCACTAATCAAGTGCTACCATCCAGACATAAAATGGGTTGACACTGTCATCCATGGCAATACCCAGTGACCAGGTTAAGTTTCTCTGATTAAGTCCTTTTCTCAATAACTGTAAGTGGTAGGTCAATGATAATTGGTATGTAGGTTTGTCTTGGGAAGAACATAGTTTCTCTGATTAAGTCCTTTTCTCAATAACTGTAAGTGGTAGGTCAATGATAATTGGTATGTAGGTTTGTCTTGGGAAGAACATGTCAGTCTTGCATATGAATTTCGTCCTTGACCTTTATTTCATGGTCTAAAGGCAATGTTGAGCTTCTCTGATAAGGCCAATTTGTCTATAATTATAAGGGTAGGTGGATGATATTTAGTATATAGGTTGGTCTTAAGTGGTTCATGTTAATGTGGCATATAACTGTTGTCGTTGACCTCAATTTCATAGTCTAATGGCCAGGTTAAGTTTCTCTGATAAAATCAGTTTTTCAATAATTATAAGTGTTAGGTCAATGATATTTAGAATGTTGGTTGGTTTTGGGTAGTACATGTACATGTCAGTCTATCATGTGACTTTTGTCTTTGACCTCAAATTTTCAGTCTAGTGACCACAATAAATTTCTCTGATTAGATCAATTTGTCAACAACTGGTCAATGATATTTGGTATGTTGCTTCACTGGTCAATGATATTTGGTATGTAGCTTTGCTTTTGTCAGACCTTTCAACCTCTATGAACCGATTCAGAAATTCAACTTCCGTCCTTGTGAATGATTTGCAAGCTTAGCGCCCCTATAAAGTACATTTTGACCAATCAAACTTATCCAGAACAATGACGATCCCTAATGCCATTCATTCCTGCATCATCAGGGTATGCACTTTCAAGTTTGTGATTTTTAAGTTGGTAGACCGAGCAACATGGCTGCTGATACTAAAAATGCCGTTTTTTTTTTTCGTTTTTTTTTGTTACTTTTCGTCTCATAAATTGAAAATAATAGAAGATAGCAGTGAAGTTCAAGAAATGAAAATGGTAAGCATAGTAAGATCTACTTGTCCTGCATTTTTGAAGAACATCTGATGACCCATGTAGGAGTTATTACCCCTTTTTCTTTGAATTTTCTCGATTTTTATATGTTTTTACTTTTATTTCAAAAATTATTTCAGATAGAGTTTGAATTGTTAAAGTGTTAAGCTTATCAAGGACTACAATTTCTACATATGTCCAGCAGGTTGGCATCTCATCCAAGATGGTCTCCAGCAGGGAACATAGTTTAACATAGGACCATATGGGAAATGTATTCAGAGATCTCCTCTGAAACTACCGAGCAAATTGGAACCAAACTTGGACACAATATTTCGTGGATGGTCCCCTTCAAAGTTTGTAATTTTTATGTGGTACCTCATGGAAGATGGCCTCCAGTGGGGAACATAGTTTAACATAGGGACTCTATGGGAAATGCATTTCAGGATCCTCTCCTGAGAAACCACTGAGCCAATTCTAACCAATTGTCCTTGGATGGTCCTCTTCAAAGTTTGTTATTTTTCTGGTAGTACCTCTAAATCAAGATGGCCCCAGCAGGGAATATAGTTAAACATCAGACCCTATGGGAAATGCATTCAAAGATCTTCTCCTCTGAAACTACTGGGCCCATTGGAACCAAACTTGGACACAATATTCCTTGGGTGGTCCCCTTCAAAGGTTGTAATTTTTATGTCATACCTCATCCAAGATGACCACCAGCAGAGAACATAGTTTAAGATAGGGACCCTATGGGAATGCATTTGAGGATCTTCTCCTGAGAAACCACTGAGCCAATTCTAACCAAACTTTATCAAAATTGTCCTTGCGTGGTCCCTTTCAAAGTTTGTGATTTTTTATTTCGTACCTCTTCTTATATGGCTGCCAGAGGGGAATATAGTTTAACATAGGGGCCCTATGGAAAATGCATTCAAAGATCTTCTCCTCTGAAACTACCTAGCCAATTGGAACCAAACCTAGTCACAACAGTCCTTGGGTTGTCCTCTTCAAAGTTTGTAATTTTTATGTTCATACCTCATCTAAGATGGCTGCCAGCAGGAAACATGGTTTAACAAAGGACTCTATTGGAAATATATTCAAAGATCTCCTCTGAAACCAATTGAACAATTTTGATTAAATTTTAGTATAATAGTCCTTTGGTGGTCCCTTTCAAAGTATGTAGATTTTTATGTTCCTACCTCATCCAAGCTGAACTGATGTGTAGTATGGATAATAATGGATAGTCTTTTGGTGACATTGAATAAAAACTAGTCACCAGGTGAGCGATACAGGCTCATGTGAGCCTCTAGGTTGACATTTTACACGCTTAAGTTGATTTACATGGCGTGTATACATGGCGTGTACACGCCAAAGTTCAATTTTCACATGCAAACACATGCGATCAAGTACGTTACTGGTCATTACAGCGATTCGGTTAGTCAAACCACGCTATTCGTATTTCTTGGGTTTTTCTATCATTACAAGAGTAAAAGTCATTGATCAGTTTCTATTGAAAACAGTGGCTTTCAGGGGGGATTTTGGAGTTCTTCTGGTACATTCAGGGTAAATTGAATCATGTGTTTCGAAAAGTCAAGTGGAAGGAAGAGGTTGATTTCTGGACCGTCATGTTCAACTACTGAACATACGTCTAAGATAAAAAGACATTTCTCTAGTCTACACGTCAAAGTTTTGGGATTCCGAGTTTAAAGTGGTTGAACGAGAGTGAGAGGGGGACAGGTCATGCATTTGGTTCATTGTGTAAATTTTATTTTACATAGGATCTTCAGCCAAGGCTAACATGATTTGACATAGGGCCTACAGAAACCCAAAATCGTATGCAATTGATGAATGCACAAGACCAGTCAAAATCTATATAGTCATTTCTGCCATCTTCCAAAACTGCATTAAATGACAAAATCAAGTATGCTGAAGTACTTACTTCAAATTTTATTGCTGAACATAATGTTGAAATCTGCCAAAAAGCAACATTGGATTATAATAAAAGCTGTCAGTACTAGTTGTTTTGGCCTTAGTTTACTTTTGTGGTCCCACTACTTTAGGATGGTGATTTTTCATATTTGATTGGGTTACTTTAGTTTTATAGGGTTATGGTTACGGTTTTTGGTTGTGGTTAGGGTTCGAGATGGGGTAGGGTTAGTTTTCTAAGGTTAGATTTTGAATAGAAAGAAGATTAGATAATACGATAGGGACCCCTGAAGTAAACTAAGGCTGTTGTTTTAATTATTCCCTTAAAAATCATATTTTAGATCTGAAAATTATGTCGTGTGTTATTACACGCTTTTTAAAAGTAAAAAGCATGTAATTACATGATTTTGTATTCTTAGAGGTTGGCAACTATGCTTCTCATAGATTAGATTGGATTTTATGACATTTTGATATTGTGTAATTCTTAAAATTGTCACTCAAAGAAGTGATAATAACAATATAGGTTACTACATTCATTTCTATATTATTCTTATATATACATGTATATGAAAAAATGCTCATTGGTAACCTTCAGAAAGTTTTTCAAGCTGCAAAATACAAATTATATTCTCTTGAAAACAATGAGGATTCCTCTGTGGTGTTACTTTTATCAGCATCATATCCCAGGAAAATATTATTGTCATTTCTGCTTGCTATTATCTCCCCTGGGCGATGGGCCGGTGGGCAGGCTGCTGCCCTAATAGGTACATCATTTGTCAGGAGCAAATCTCCTACAGTTTTTGAGATAGAATGTTTATATTTTACAGATCATTTGTTCATATATCAAAGGTGTACACGTTACTTAGATTTTGATTCTTAATAATTTATGCCAAAATTACCAGTTGTCTAACTTATTCATTTTTACATCAAATATCTGCTACTGTGTACCCCATAGAAATTTTTTAATGTGCAGATAATTTGTACATATATAAGGTGTGTGTATGTTACTTTAATTTTGATTTAGATGATTCATGCTAAAATTACCAGTCGCTGATTTTAGTCATCTTGTGTCAAATTTTGTCAAATATCTCTCTACAGGGTACCCCATTTGTTTGGAGCCGACAGTTTTCAAGATAGAAGGTTTATATATTGCATAACATGTATTCATATGTCAGAGGTGTGCATGTTACTTTGATTTTGATTTTTGAATATTTATGCCAAAATTACCAGTTATTGAATTTATTATGTCAAGTATTAGGCCAATAGGGTACCCCAGTTGTCTAGGGCAGGATGCAGCCTCAAAAAGTTTTTATATAAACTTTCAAAGAAATGCTAACATTTTGGAAAAAAGGGTAAATTTCGAATATTCAGGTATGACTGTCCATGTAAAAGAAACCCAATTTGCTGTCACATTGACATCTTTCCACTTGCTTGCTTTTTAGCTCACCTGGCTAGCTTTTGCCATCACTTGGCGTCCGTCGTCCGTCCACCCGTCGTAAACTTATCATTCAAAGGTCTTCTCCTCACAATAGTCCTTGGGTGGTCCCCTTTTAAAAAAGGTATCTTACAGGTCCATACCTCATCCAAGATAGCCACCAGCAGGGACCAAAGTTTAAACATTGAATCTTATGGGAAAAGACATTCAAAGATTTTCTTCTCAGAAACTACCAGTCCAATAAGAACCAAACTTAGTCACAGTGGTCCTAAAATGGTCCCATCTGACAGGTCGATCGGTACCTCATCCAAGATGGCTACCAGGAGGGAACAAAGTTTTAACATTGGACCTTATGGAAAACGCATTCAAAGATCTTCCTCTCAGAAATTACCAGTCCAATTAGAACCAAGTTGGTCACAATGGTCCTTAGATGGTGCCTTCCAAAAAAGGTATCCAACAGGTCTGTACCTCATCCAAGATGGCCACCAGGAGGGACCATAGTTTAAACATTGGACGCTATGGGAAAAGACTTCCCAGAAACTACCCGCCCAATTAGAACCAAACTTAGTCACAATGGTCCCTTCAAAAAAAGGTATCCAGCAGATGTGTACCTCATCCAAGATGACCGCCAGTGGGAAACATAATTTTAACATTTGACCCTATGGAAAATGCATTCAGAGATCTTTTCAGAAACAAGAAGTCTAATTAGAACCAAACTTGGTCACAATGGTCCCTTCCAAAAAGGGTATCCGGCAGGTCCATACTTCACCCAAGATGGCCGCCAGCTGGTAACATAGTTTCAACATTAGACCCATTCAAAGATCTTCTCACAAACTACTAGTCCAATTAGAACCAAACTTGGTTACAATGGTCCTTAGATGGCTGCATTCACAATGGTGCACAGATGGCTGCAGTCGGCAGAGAACATAGTTTTAACAAAATAACGAGATACATGAGTATGTGAGCTGTTAAAAGGGATGAATTTATAATCTAAAATATGACCTAAAGCACAAAAAAACATGGCAAAATAAAAGAATAGAAACAATAAAAAGGTCGACCTATGTTTTATAACATAGTTTTAACATTGGACTGTATTGGAAAACTCATTCAAAGATCTCGGAAACTGCAAGTCCAATTAATACCAAACTTAGTCACAATGGTCCGTAGGGGTCCCTTCCAAAAAATGTATCTGCCATTTTCGTACCTCATTGAAGATGGCTGCCAGCAGAGAACATAGTTTTAAAATTGACTCTATGGAAAAGACATTCGAAGATCTTCTCACAAACTACCAGTCCAATTAGAACCAACCTTAGTGGCACTGGTCCTTAGATGATCCCTCCCCAAAAAAATTCCAGCAGGTTCATACCTCATCCAAGATGGCTGCCAGCGGGAAGATAGTATTAACATTGAAACCTATGGTAACGACATTCAAAGATCTTCTTAGAAACTAACAGTCAAGCCCTCTTCAAAATTTGCCACTGGCATGTCTTCATCCAATGTAATCCAAGGTGGCCTCAGTGGGGAACATAGTTCAAACCCTTGACCCTGTTGGAAATGCCATTCATCTCTCATTGTCAGCCATTGTCCAGATGAGCGATACAGGATCTTGAAAGCCTCTTGTTTTTACTGCTGCCTTTTCTCATACAGTACATTTTTGTATTTTGACCTAGACTTGAGAATAATATGATAATATTTGGCATGTGAATGTATTATCGTGAGGTGGTGTCTCGTACCATAATGGTTTCTGTGTGACCTTGACCTTTGATCTTGAGGTCTCAAATTACTATCTGGGCCACCGCTTTTTCATCTTTTGACCATACCAAAGATATTTTAATTAAATTAAGTCAAATAGCATGATTTCTTATGTGTTTGTCAGAACTTTTCACTTATAATCAAGACAACAATATATTTGTGAAACAAAGGGTAAGTTTTACTTGTTTGGCATATGTTTTAGTCTGCTATAAACAGCATATGTTTTAGTCTGCTAAAACAACCACCCTTAGTTGAACTTTGTAACAATGGTGTTTAGAAGGTTCCTTCAAGAATATCCTTCTGTGGTTCTGCCAAGGACAGATACCTTTCAATTGGAGTACTTGGGGAATCAAATTCAAACATTTCTGAAACCACATAATATCATAACATGGATGTCCAAGAACCATGGTCCAGTTGAGCCATGCAAGCTCTAGAGATCTTTTGTTCACAAGGCCTGATTGGCCTTGTTAGCAATATTAGTCATCAATTTGATCCTTGTCATGTCTTTGTTGATGGCAAATGAAACAAAACAAGGGATAAATCCGTATTGAAAAAAAAATTTGATTGTGATTTCAATAGATCTTGGTATAAGTCATTTGGACTCCATTAGAAACAATTGTTTAATATTATTATACCCCCGCTTTGTAAAAACGGAGGGTATATAGTGATGGTGGTGTCCGTCCGTCCGTCCGTCATTCCGTCCGTCCGTCCGTAACACTTTTACTGTCAAAGTTTTCTCGGCTTCTACAGGTTGGAATGATTTGATATTTAGCANGACTCCATTAGAAACAATTGTTTAATATTATTTTTCAAAACAGAAGGGTATTATATCTTTGACCAGTCAGTCTGTTCACTCTGTCAGCCATGTTTTTGTCAGCACAACTTCTCTAAAATTGATCAATAGATTGTAATAAAACATTGTAGCTTTTGAGAAAATAATGTGTAGATAAGCATATTATCAGCATGTAGTTCCAATACAATATTTTTTGCACCTTTTAAACTTTGACCTTTCTATGACCAATTTCGATTTCGGGTTCAGAGGTTCAAGGGGTTCTGGAATTATGCCCCTTGAAACTTTGAAATTTTAGGAATTTTAGTGTTTCCAACTGATAACTTTTAAACGAAATAACATGCTGTCTTCTTGGTATGTAAGTTGTTTACTACAGACCAAGGTCAAGTTTAGTTTTGGGTTCAGAGGTCTAAGTGGTTTTGGAGTTATGCTCCTTGAAAATGAAATTTTGTGAATTTCAGGGTTTCCGACTGGTAACTTTTGAAGGAAACAACATACAGCCTATAAACTTGGTATGTAAATTGTTTACCACAAAACTCAGGTCAAGTGTAATTTTGGTTTCAGAGGTCCAAGGGGTTCTGTAGTTATACCTCTTGAAACTTTGACATTTTGTGATTTTCTGGGGGTTTCTGACTGATATCTTTTGAAAGAAACAACATACAGTCTTCAAACTTGGTATAAAAAGTGTTTACCGTAAAACCCTCAGGATAAAACATGTTAACATGAGCATAACCTACACCCAATAGTGGAACAGACCCCCATTTTGGACCCAGCCAAAGAAATTTGAAAAAAAAATTATTTTTTTTTTTTCGTTTTTTTTTATTTTATTTTTTTTTTTGCAAAAGTTTTTTTTTCTTTCTATTGCTCTAAAATATTGACTGGTACCTTCCATTTATAATAAATTGGCATTACATGATAGCCTATGGTATAAGCTTTACACAGAATCCTCATTTGTCTCTAAACTTTAAAACGTATTCTACATAAAGGTCAGGCATGCTCTAACAATATAACAACCATAGTTTAAGGTTATATATAAATTCTATCAGAAATTTACATCTCAACAACAAACCACTGCAAATTCAGAAAACTGAAAATTTCCATTTTGGTACACATTTTCGGATAAAGCGATCAAATAAAGCTAACTTGAACAGTTAAATTCTATTTGAAAGGTCTTTTTTGTGTCAAATAACGAGAATTTTTTACCAAATTCAAATAAAACATTTTATTATAGCATATGGCAGTAATAACAAAATTACCAAGCAGAGTCGAAGTCCATGAGACAAGACAAATCAAGTGGAAACCACCGGTAAATATTGTCGACCGCCATGGTCCTGACTTGGTACAGACATTTAAAAAGAAATGGTCGGTTAAACCGGTTTATGGCTAGCCAAATCCCCCCTTCCATTGCGGTAGTGTCTGGAAGCAACTCGACAACAATTGCTTTTGAAAGGTCGTAGACAGTTAAAAGAAATGATCATCCCAGTATTAAGTAAAAAAGAATCTTGAATCAAAGTTCGGACCGAAACTTCAATTTTTTCCACAAGGGACTGACATCTTAGCTCATCTGACTTTGCCAGGGTGAGCTTTTGCCATCACTTTGCGTCCGCCGTAATTTTTTTTCTTCAAAAATCTTCTCTTAAACAACCTGAGGGATTGGTTTGAAGCTTTATCGTAATCATCTATGACATGTTCCCTACAAACGATCCTCATTTTATTATGATCTAATGAAAAACATAGCTGCTGTTGCTAAAAATAGAAAATATGGGTAAATTGCAGTTTTTGGCTAATAACTGGACAGGGTAAAATTATTCAGAATGCCAAGATCTATCTGCCCTGCAATTTTGAAGAAAATCGGAAACCCCGTGTAGGAGTTGCAGCCATTTTTAGCTCACCTGGCTATGCCAGGGTGAGCTTTGCCATCACTTGGCGTCCGTCGTCCGTCTGTCCGTCCGTCGTAAACTTTTCATTCTAAGATCTTCTCCTCTGAAACCGCTGAGCCAATTGGAACCAAACTTGGTCACAATAGTCCTTTGGTGGTCCCTTTCAAAAAAGGTATCCGGCATGTCCGTACCTAATCCAAGATGGCCGCCAGCGGGGAACATAGTTTTAACATTGGACCTTATGGAAAAGACATTCAAAGATCTTCTTCTCAGAAACTACCAGTCCAATTATAACCAAACTTAGACACAATAATCTGTAGATGGTCCCTTCCAAAAAAGGTATCCGACAGTTCCGTATCTAATCCAAGATGGCCGCCAGCGGGGAACATAGTTTTAACATTGGACCCTATGGAAATTACATTCAAAGATCTTCTTCTCAGAGACTACTGGTCCAATTGGACCATTTGGAAATTACATTCAAAGATCTTCTTCTCAGAGACTACCGGTCCAATTATAACCAATCTTAGTAACAATGGTCCTTAGATGGTCCCTTCCAAAAAAGGTATCCAGCAAGTCCGTACCTAATTCAAGATGGCCACCAGCGGGGAACATAGTTTTAACATTGGACCCTATTGGAAACACATTCAAAGACCTTTTCTCAGAAACTACCAGTCCAATAATAACCAAACTTAGACACAATGGTCCTTAGATGGTCCCTTCCAAAAAAGTTATCCGACAGGTCCGTACCTAATCTAAGATGGCCGCCAGCAGGGAACATAGTTTTAACATTGGACCCTATGGAAATTACATTCACAGATCTTCTTCTCAGAAACTACCAAACCAATTATAACAATGATCCTTAGATGGTCCCTTCCAAAAAAATGTATCCGGCAAGTCCGTATCTAATCCAAGATGGATGCCACCGGGGAACATAGTTTTAACATTGGACCTATGGGAAAGACATTCAAAGATCTTCTTCTCAGAAACTAACTGTCCAATACAAACTAAACTAAGCCACAATATGGTCCTTAGATGGTCCCTTCCAAAAAAGGTATCCGGAAGGTGCGTATCTAATTTAAGATGGCTGCCAACGGGGAACACAGTTTTAACATTGGACCCTATGGAAAAGACATTCAAAGATCATCTCAGAAACTGCTAGTCCAAATAAAACTAAACTTAGCCACAATGGTCCTTAGATGGTCCCATTCATAAAAGGTATCTGGCAGGTATGTACCTCATCCAAGATGGCCGCCAGCATGAACATAGTTGTAACATTGGACCCTATGGAAAAGACATTCAAAGATCTTCTTCTCAGAAACTACTAGACTAAGTCCAATTAAAACTGAACAAGGCCACAATGGCCCTTAGATGGTCCCTTCCAAAAACATTATCCGGCAGGTCCATACCTCATCCAAGATGACTGCCAGCGGGGAACATAGTTTTAACATTGGACCCTATGGTAAATACATTCAAAGATCTTCTTCTCAGAAACTACTTGTCAAATTAAAACTAAACTAAGCCTTAATGGTCCTTAGATGGTCCCATCCAAAAAACTCATCTTGCAGGTATGTACCTCATCCAAGATGGCCGCCAGCGGGGAACAAAGTTTTAACATTGGACCCATTTGAAAAGACATTCAAAGATCTTCTCAGAAACTACAAGTCCAATTATAACCAAACTTAGTCACAATGGTCCTTAGATGGTCCTTTCCAAAAAAGGGTATCTTGTAGGTCTCTACCTCATCCAAGATGGCCACCAGCGAGAACATAGTTTTAACATTGAACCCTATGGAATATACATTCAAAGATCTTCTCAGAAACTACTGGTCCAATTAGGACCAAACTAAGTCACAATGGTTCTTAGGTGGTCCCGTCCAAAAATGTATCTGGCAGGTCCATACCTCGTCCAAGATGGCCACCATCTGGAACATAGTTTTTACATTGGCCCTGTTTCTTTTAAGGGGAACCTCTGCCCAATTTTTTTGAATTTTTATTTGAATAGTGGTCTGAATGTTTAAATTTCAGCATTATGTATTACCTTGATTATAAGGGGAACCCCTGCCCAATTTTTTTTTTGAATGGTGTTCTGTTATGGGTTGTAATGAATGGTGGATTTTTCGGTTGCCATGGAAATCAAACAAGAATACTGTAATTTTAGAACAAAAGTATTCTGCTAAATTTTATGTTTTGTTTTTCCTATTGGAAATGCCTTTTATCTATGTCAGCCATGATCCAGGTGTAACGAATCACCTGCATACCATACACTCCATAAGCAGAAGAAGCTGGAATATTACTGTCCATGTTAGGGAAAATGATAATTTTGAAATTAAAATCTTCCATTTTGTCGTAAATTTTAGTACTGAGATGACCATTTTCGTCAAATTCGAGATGTAAGTCCAAGAAAAGATGTAGATCTAGCGGTTTCTGTCATTTCCTTTATCTCTAGTTCTGGCCGATATATTGATGGGGTCCATTTAGCAAGAGATGCGTTATTGATGGAAAGAGCATTATCAATATATGACATATATCTGTAAGTGAGATTAAAAGATCTAGCATCTAAAGAAATTCAGTCTCATAAGAATATAAAAACAAATCTGCGAGTAGAGGTGCACAATTAGTGCCCATTGGTATGCCAACTTTCCAACTAGCACCTCCAAATGTGACAATATGTTGTCAGTTAGAAAATCAATCATTACTTTTCCTTTTAAATCGGTTTTTAAAGAATGTAGATTTATAACCTAATACAACAATTTTTTATTTCAATCGGGCTTTTTGAATGATACTTTTGATTTGTGATTTTAGTTTATCATGAGGAAGTGTGGTATACAGTGTGGAAAAATTAAATGTTTTAAGATAGAAAAAAGAAAGGAAACGGGGAATGTGTCAAAGAGACAACGAACCAAAGGGGAGTTATAACAACTCAAAGCCACCATAAGATCTTCAATGAACGGTGAGAAAACCCCACACCCAACGGCAGGTCGGAGTCGGCCCCTGAACAAAGAGCAATCAAGTCCAGCGAAATAAACATCATCCTAGACTCCTATAGAATGTATTCGAGAAAATGAACGGGATTTAAGATTTTCAATAAATCGTTCGATTTTTTAAGCATCCAAATGTGATGTATGACATAATTATTGGTTATTCTTGTCACAAGCAGATATATTTTGTTCGGATTAGACTTGTATCTGGGTTGAAAAATCTAAATAAATCATTCAAAAATCCTTTAATTGTGTTGAACATGTCATTTTTTATCAGAATATGATCCCCAATGGAAATCTCCCTCATGCTTTTTACCTGCGTCACCAACGGTGACCGCAGCTCTAGGAGCCGCACGACTCCGTCCGTCTGTCCGTCACGCTTTGGGGGTACCAAGTTTCTGTAATCTGATACTCAGACACCTTTAACCCGATACCTCTGAAACTTTGCATAATTGTTTTTGACACATTGAAAATGTGCACCTGCCCTTTTTGTGAGATTTCAATAAAAATTGTCGAATTTATCTGTTGTTGAACTTAGTCATTTTTCATCAAATTTTAACATTACGGTACTGAGTTTGTGTAATCTGAAACTCTTACACCTTATACCTGATGCTTTTGTAACGTTGCACAGTTGTTTTGAACACATTGAAGATGTGTACCTCCCATTTTGGGCAGATTTGAATAAAAAATGAAGAATTTATGCATTGTTGAACTTAGGCATTTTTTCAGCATATTTTAACATTACAGTGCCTGGTTTGTGTAATCTGAAAAATTCACATCTCTCTGACTAAATACCTCTGAAAGTTTACACTGTTGGTTGATCACATTGATGATCTGAACCTCCCCTTTAGGCCATTTTGATTAAAAAATGTCAAATTTATCCATTATTGAACTTGGTATTTTATTTCGTTATATTCGTTGTGGTACTCAGATTTGTCCAGAGATGTTGCAGAGTTTTGAACGCACTGATCATGGACAGCTATTTTTGAAATTTTGCATTGCTTTCACATATTTTCTAAAAAAGATTCAAAGTATGCTCGGGTATTGTTTTCATCTTTGCGGAAGTGATGAAGACTATATTCATTTTATGCTTTGTTCCAACTTTCTCCTTTTTAGCTCACCTGGCTATGCCAGGGTGAGCTTTTGCCATCACTTGGCGTCCGTCGTCCGTCGTCCGTCGTAAACTTTTTTTCAAAAATCTTCTCCTCTGAAACTACTGGGCCAATTTAAACCAAACTTGGCCTGGATCATCACCAGGGTATGTACTTTCAAAATTGTATCCGAGGAGTCTGAAAACCAAACAACATGGCTGCTGTTACTAAAAATATAACATAGGTGTAAATTGCTGTTTTTGGCAAATAACTTAAAACCATTGCAGATATCAAAAATCTGACATGGAGTAAAATTGTTCAGAATGCTGAGATCTATCTGCTCTGCAATTTTGAAGAAAATCGGAAAACCTGTCTGAGAGTTATAGCCCTTTTTCCGTAAATTTTTCAAAATTTGCAGATTTTTTATATTTTATTTCAAAAACTGTAATAGATAGAGGTGAATTCTTAAATAAAAAAATGTTCAGCATATCAAGATCTACATACTCTGAAATTTTGAAGAAAATCCAAAGGCCTGTGTATGATTTATTGGCCGTTTTTCACCAATCCCCCAAATGCCATATGGTTATGGGTTATTTCCCTTTAAATTCTGTGTTCAAATCTTCTTTGGTTAACTTTTCTCTTTAAAGCTGTAGAGAAATTCCCTTTTATCACTTTATTTAAAAAATTATTCTTATATAATTTAGAGAAAAAACAGTGTTTTTGTACAAATTTCTGCAATTTTTTGCAAAAATACTTTCTTAATCTTTACCTTATTTCATGTTGTAATGATTTTCCTATATAAACATATTGTGTATATTATAGGTACTTTAGTGTGTAATCACTATGAATTCTGCTGACATGAATATTGAATTAGTTTATCAGCTTCATTGACTGCTTAATGTTAACAATACTAGTAAAAAAACCTTGAAAACCACTGAATGGATTTGAACGGATTTGAACAGAACTTGGCATTAATGATGCTAATGAGGTGCTGACTATAATATATATATGTATTGTGACTTTTATGCCTAAATGTCATCCAACATAGCCATCTGCGGGGAACTTAATTTATTACTCGACTGTATGGAAAGAGCATATAAAGAATTTTTTATCAGAAACAACTTGGCTAGTCACAATGTATCTTAGATGGTCCCCTTCAAAACAGATGTCCTTCAAGTCTGCACCTCATGCAAATTGGCTACCAATGGGAAACATAGTTTAATATAGGAGTACATTCAAAGATATTCTTCTTTAAAACCATTTGGCCAGTTGGAAATGAACTTTGGCACAATACTTAATTTTCTTTAAAATTGTGTCCTGTAGATCCATCCCTTATCCAAGATGGCATGCAATAGGGAAAATAGTTAAATTAAAGTTGGATCATATAACATAAATGTTTATTTACATAGTTTGAAAATGAGACCCTTTAACATATAAGTTGATTTGAAGTTATGTATTGGCCATGGTCCAGGTGAGCGATACAGGCTCTTGAGAGCCTCTTGTTTGTCTATTATTGTTGTTTTTTTTCTTTCTTTTCTCTTTTCTTTTCTTTTTTTTTTTGCATATTACAGTTGAACTTAATATAATCTCAATTATGGCTTGCATTTGAAGAATGTTTTGGTATTAAGGTAAATGAATACTTGTTTGAATTGGCAAACGTATACATGACATTCTGTTATGTGAAAAAAACTGTCTAAGTTCAACATGAGTGACGGTGACGCAGGTCCAGACATGTAATTGGTCTTGATCCGATTGGTGTCGCTACTGCACTATCGGGTAGTTCGCGGGAAAATTGGTATTTCATGCATATTCAAAACTTGTTCCTTGTGCGTAAATTTTGCAGGAAGAAACAAAACCTGATAGTGCAGTGGTGACACCAGACGGAACAAAATAAGGTAGTAGCATTCCATTTGGCTTAATGTATAACAACAATTATTGACTGTCAGGAAAAACGTGTAAAAATGTTAAATAAAGGGCTACGCCGAGCGCAGCATTATACGACCGAAGCATTTCGACCACTGAAATTTGAACAAGTGTATTTTAAAGTTAATGTGGATACAGTAAAGAGCTTGACAAAGTAATTAGCTGGACACAAAGAAGGCCTACAAAACATAAAAAATCAGTCCTTTAAATCCCTTAAAGCTCAGAAACAGTAAGAGTTACAGAAAATCTGTTGACATACTACCAAAAGCTCGCAACCTCTATTTCATTTATGCATTTAAATATCCAGAGCATTCTACCGAAGTTAGAACTCATCTAGGCGGAGTATGAAAATTTTGATATTTTATCTTTTTCTGAATCCTGGCTAAATAATAATACTACAGACGACTCAGTACGATTACTGAACTATCAGGTACCGTTTAGACGTGACAGGGGGGGCTGGAAAAATGGGGGGATGCGCATGCGTTACTATTTATGTGAAACAAAACATTTATGCACTTCGACGCTTTCACTTAGAAGAAAATGATTTAGAAGGCATATGGCCACAACTGAAGTTAAATGGGAAAAAAAGTTTTATATACCTTCTTATAGTTCACAAGAAACATGGGAAAAATTAGAAAATTCATTTGATAAGGCATCCGATGAAAATAATGTTAATTGTATTTTGGTCGCGGGGGATTTTAATGATAATCAGCTGGATCCTACCAGAACCAAAATAAAATCTCTTATTATGAAATACAGTCTTGTACAAACTATCGACGAACCTACACACTTTACTGATCACTCGTCATCTCTGTTAGATTTGATTTTGATTAATAATGTAAATCGTCTATTATTTTGTTGTGTTGGTCCACCACTTCTCGATCAATTACGTTATCACTGCCCAGTATTTTCCGAAAACACAACCAAAAGCATCCAAACGTAAAGTATGGATGTACAATCGGGGAGATTATGATGAGTTTCGATTCAAGTTAAATCAAGTCGATTGGGATTCATTTTTCTTATCACGTGATATTAATACTATTTCTGATAGCATTGCTAATGCTATTATTACTACTGTCGTATTAGTAGTTCCAAATAAAATCGTTACAATTCGTAAAGAGAGTCCAATGTGGCTTACAACTAAAATACGGAACCAAATTAGAAATAAAAATAGGATACATAGAAAGGCAAATAAATCCAACCGCCCGTCAGATTGGGAAAAGTTCCGGAAGGCTAGAAATTCAGTTAACGGTATGGTACGTAAAGCCAAGGATGATTATAATGGTAATTTTGATTAGTAAACTATAGTAGTAGTAACTGGTGGCGAACGGTTAAACAACTTTCCGGTAAAAAAAGGGGTAGAATCTAGTATTCCCCCTTTACTTAAAGACGATAATTTAATTTTTGACGATTTTCAAAAAGCAAATGAATTTAATTCTTACTTTGCGGCGCAATCTAATATGAATGATGTTGGCAAAGAATTACCCGATTTTATTTCCTTAAATGAAAATCCAATTGATGGTATAATTCTCAATGTAAATGAAGTTGAGGATGTTCTGTCAATTCTTAATACAACTAAGGCATCAGGCCCTGATCTTATCAGTCCTCGATTATTAAAAGAGGCAGCTTGTGCTATATAAGCTATTCAACTTGTCCTTAAGCACAGGCACATATCCGACTAAATGGAAAATGGCTAATGTAACGCCTGTATTTAAATGTAACAAGCCAAACGAGGTGAAAAACTACCGTCCTATTTCTTTACTCAGTATTATTTCCAAGTGTATGGAGAGATGTGTATACAAACACATTCACAATTTCTTATTGCAAAATAATATTCTTACAAGGAACCAATCTGGATTCTCTAAAGGGGACTCGGCGGTGAATCAACTAGTCGACATTACGAACGATTTTGGGAAAGCTTTGGATAATGGGAAGGAAATAAGGGTAATATTTTGTGACGTTAGCAAAGCCTTTAACAGAGTTTGGCAAAAAGGACTTCTTTTTAAACTAAAACAGTTGGGTATTTCTGGAAAATTATTAAGTTGCTTTGAAAATTATCTTTCGGGGAGGGTTCAAAGGGTAGTATTGAATGGTTCTAGTTCTGAGTGTTTACCGATAGGGGCAGGTGTACCTCAAGAGTCCATATTTGGACCTTTATTGTTCCTTATTTTTATTAATGACGTTGTAGAAGAAATTGATTCTGTCATTAAATTGTTTGCAGACGATACTAGTTTATACCTTGTAGTAGAAAATCCTGTATTGTC
The DNA here is from genome assembly GCA_002080025.1 of Modiolus philippinarum. Classification (NCBI taxonomy): domain Eukaryota; kingdom Metazoa; phylum Mollusca; class Bivalvia; order Mytilida; family Modiolidae; genus Modiolus; species Modiolus philippinarum. The sequence continues at coordinate 66,684 of MJUU01022463.1, read as the reverse complement.
TTCTGCTATTCTTAATAACGATCTTGAAAAGATACATCGATGGTCTCTTAGGTGGCTCGTAACATTTAATCCCTCAAAGACTGAAACCCTGGTTATATCTAGAAAGACAAATAAACCTGTTCACCCCCCCCCCTCTCTGCTACTTAACAATCAAGTAATACAGTCAGTGTCTACTCATAAACATCTCGGAGTAATCATATCCGATGGATCATGGCTTAAGCATATTGATTATATTATTGGTAAGGCATGTTCAAGACTGAATATCATGAGGAAATTCAAATTTACCTTTACTCGATTAGTCCTTGAGAAAATGTATATCTCATTTGTCCGTCCTATACTAGAATATGCCGATGTTATTTGGGATACCAATAACTTAAGTTTGATTAACAAACTAGAGTCCGTACAGTTAGAAGCTGCTAGATTAGTTACAGAGGGGTGGGACCAAACTCACATCTCACCAAAAACTGTATGATGAGACTAAGTGGGAGAAATTGACTGACAGGCGAAAGAATCACAGACTTTTACTATAGGAATAAAAGTAATTTTGGAGGAGTTTATCGATGTGTAAACGCGGCCGACTCACTCACAAACTAAATAAAGTCCGAAGGACTTTATGTAGAGTTTGTGAGTGAAAGGCCGCGTTTACACATCCATAAACTCCTCCAAAATTACTTTTATTTCTTATAATTCCAATCCTTTGAACTTTGAACAATGTTGTCACTGATTTTTACGTCACCATATACTGCACTATTTAACGTCGTAGTGTATTAATGGGCAAGAAAAGTTTATCGAGAAATAACTTTTTTGTTGTTCATGACGTTGACCAATGAAATTGGACGTTACATTTGCAATTGGAATTATTTTTTCATAAAATGCTGAATAAGAAAACCCCCGAGTACTTAGTTGATCTAACATCGAATATCGTTGGTACGCAGCACCATTATGATACACGCCAATCACCAAATATACAAGAAGTGCGAACCCATACAAATTTATACTCTAATTATTTCTTGCCTTCTACGATTAAAGATTGGAATAAGTTATCCCTTAATACACGCCAAACAGAATCATTTTCCTCTTTCAAGCGACAAATTGTAAATCAAAATTCTAAAGTTCCTTCATTTTATTACACTAGTAGCAGACTTGGTCAAGTATTACACGCGCGAATACGAATGAACTGTAGTTCTCTGAATGAACATCTATTTTTGAAAAACCTACTGAAACACCTAAGTGTGTATGTGGTGAAATTGAATCTGTTCAGCATTATATTTTTCATTATAATAGATGCCATGTTAGTAGACAAGATATGTTAACCTCTCTTAGGATCATGAACTTAATTAGATATTTTAGTTGACACAAATCTTCTTACTTATGGATCCACTTATCTATCAGATGAACAAAATTGTGAAATTGTTAGAATCTTCCAAAATTTTATCATTAAAAGTAAGCGATTTAATTCTTGAGTCATTTAACATCTCATACTCATTAAAAAATATTATAATTAAATATTTCATATAAGTTACTTTCTAATTTTTTCCTTATACACCCTTTTCAGCAAATTTTCAATATATATAATTTGTAGTGGTAGACGATTCTCCCCCCTTTTTTGTGCAACGTTTCCCTTTGTTATTATTGCCCATTTATTCTAAATTCTCGTTGTACAGAGTCTCTGGCTATTTCTTGTAACTTTACTTAACCCGAGCCCGAGCCCGGTCGG
>MJUU01022463.1:23475-53081 GCA_002080025.1 Modiolus philippinarum | reverse complement strand
GGCTACAGAGCTGCCGGGCGCGTCACCAATTGGGGCGGAGTGGAATGGCCTGCCTCTGCAGGGTAGTCATGTCATAATACGGAAAGCCTGACCTATAACCATTATAGCCAATCTGTGTGGAGAAAGGACAAGCCAGTCTTCGTGTAGCATTAAAACCCCTTCTATATATTTCTAAGGAAAGCAAACGGACTGGGTGGCGTATAGAAGGCTAAATTTCCTGCCCCTACCCATTTCCCCCCTTTCCAATCGCAATCAAAATTCATTGCCCTGGATGTTCCTGACACTTTTATTTCTTTCTTCTTTTATAAAATTGGTTGCCCTGGATGTTCCTGACACCTTTATTTCTTTCTTCTTTTATTGAAAACGGTTTTGAATCGATTGAATTGTTTTCGTCTTAATATAGCTGAAATACTGCTCAATTGACGTTTAACTCCAGCTCATCCACTTTTATTTTATTTAGATTTCAATCAACTGAGAAGCTCAACTTCGAAGCTTTTAAATACATAATATACAATTACCACCCTAGATAGTGCGTGACCCAGGTGTATCTGTTATGTTATATCGAAATTTCTTGTTCCCCTGTTGACCTTCCGGTTAACCGAGTGAAATCTCAAAAGTCATGTGAAACGATATTTAAATAAGTGCATAATTTTCAAGATTAATGAACGTCAAGGATTTGCATTGGAATAAAAATTCTTGGTAATGCGTACACCATAAATGTGCCAAGAAAAGATTACATAATATATCAGATTTTGGTATCGAAATTGTGGTAAGGGTTACACATAAAGATCACATTGTACAATAATAACTTCCCAACAATATTTTTCACAAAAAATTACTGTGAATCCAAATGACATCTCAATTATAGCAAGAAAACTTTTCAATAAATAAGTTGACTGGGGAACGGTGATATCGTGACACGGGTTTTACATTTCGGGGACATTGATGACCATATTTCCTTACACTGACTTCCAAAATAATATTTAGCACGTACATTCTCGTATCCTAGTAAAATATCTTAATTATTAAACAGATGCACAGTTAAAACACGGTAAAAAAACCATACAATATATAGATTACACCACAAGATCCCGTTCATTACCATATTTTATCCACTAGAGATAGTTAAATTTTAAAATTTTAAGTGCGAGGCTTGCCGAGCATTTTAAAATTTTTAAATTTAACTATCGAGAGTGGATAAAATATGGTAATAATCGGGATAAAGTGGTGTAATCTTTTTCTCTAATGATCAATGATAAACACCGAGAATTGTTTTCCGAATAGATTTGGCGGGAAATAGCACGGGGCTTTATTCAACATACGTTGAATAAAGAAAATTTATCGAACGGGTCAAAACCGGTTTAAACTTGACATATCATTAGAGAAAAAGATATAATTATCTAATAATAAAGTTCGAGGACGGTGATTCCCTGTTAAGGCAAACACAATTTTTGCCAATCTTAGATTATATTTTAACGTGAATAATTCTGATTTAGTAGATACTGTTTAAATTGTAGTATACATCAGAACTGGACGCGTCCCCTTAATTAACCCAGCGAGTGGTGGAAATATATATGTTTCAAGTATTAAACCCTCCAGAGATCTTTAGTTCGTCCTTCCAAATGTAAATATCCTGCCCCTACCCAGTTATCCATTTTCATCGTTGCCCCAGGAGTATATTCCCTATTATCAGTCAAGTACCTAACCTGTATGAGTTATAACAGAATAATAACATGCATGTGTTATTACAGATGTTGTTTTGAGTTATCTGCTCTTTATTCCTAATTCTGTAATAACATATGTATGTAGCAACCTAAAATATATTACCTTTTTTTGGTCACTTGGGAATTGCTTAGACCTTTGCGCAGAAACTAATTATTTAGCCTGGATAAATCAGTTTTCAATTAAGTTAAAACATTTTTGATGAACCATGGTTAATCAGTGAGAACAGGCTATTAAATGATATAACTTTAGTTGTAATAACAATGCTTAGTTATTACAGGCATATGACTTAAATATTTATTAGTTTATTAGACACTTGGGAATTACTAAGAAACTTGCGCAGAACCTATTGATATGCTTTGATTTTCATACATTACTATAAATAAAAATGTAATTTGATTAGGCATTATTCTGGTCTGAGGAAAACACTTTTAAGTGATGCAGAGAAGCTGTAATAACACCCTTCTATTATTATAGGCATACTTTTCCTGTAATAACATATGTATATTTTGCAATATTGGCAAACTATGAGAAGTCCTATGATTTTAACTCCTAACATGCTGATAGACAATAATGGTAATAATAAAATGGTATACATTTATAACAAAACTATGACTGCATAATGCCTATTTGAAGCATGTAACATACATATGTTATCAATTTTTTCTCTTAGTAATAACACATGCATGTTATTTTTCTGTAATAACTCATACAGGTTAGGTACTTGACTGATTATATTCTTAATTTATAAATATCTGTTTGAATATCTATAACACTGGACTTGGATTACTCCAGTAAGAGATTGAGACAATATATGTTTCAGATAATTCACAGGAGAGCTTTAAAGTTCGTACACATCTCACCATTTTGAAATAAGTGCCCCGGCTGTCTCATCTTACTTATACCTTTATTTCTCGATTATGCTTCAAATAGTATTTTTTCAAATTCATTGATGTAAATATCCCTCCTCTACCCATTTATCCATTTTCATCCTTGTCCCAAGGGTCCCTTCCCCGTTAGATTTTTAATTTGTGAATACTGTTTAAATATCTATAGGACCGGACTTCGATTTCTCCAGTAAGAGCAGGAGACGATATATATATATATTTCAGATAATCCCAAAACGAGAGCTTAAGTTCATAATTCCTATGTAAATATCCTGCCCCTACCCATTTCCCTTTTGAAATTGCTGACCCGGCTGTCCCATCTGTCCTATACCTTTATTTTTATTTCTCGGTTATGCTTCAAATAGTATTTTTCAAATTCATCAATCTAAATGTTATTCTCTTGCCCCTACCCATTTATCCATTTTCAACTCGTTGCCCTGGTGGTTTTTTCCCCATTACATTTTTAAATTATAAATATTTAATTGTATCTATAACACTTGACTTTGATTACTCAAGTACGTTTTGGAGACAATACATATATGTCGCAGATAATCCCTACGAGATCTTAAGTTCATCATTCCAATGTAAATATCCTGTCCCTACCCATGTCCACGGACTTTTCACTGGCAGTGTGACGGGTGCCACGCGTGGACGGATTATGTTTACCCTTCTGCAGCACTTGATGATACCTCAGTTTTTATAGGGGTTCACACGGCTAGTGCTTTAGTTTTGTGGTGTTTTTGTTTGTTGTGTCTTTGTCATACTGTCTCATTCATGTTGCTGTGAATTGCCGTGATTTTGGATTTATGATTTTGGAATTTTCCCTCTCCTCATTCTTGCTTCGGTATTCGTTCAAATACCGATGTATCGTAAGGTTATTCCTATGTGAATATCCTGTCCCTACCCATTTCCAAATAGCTGACCCTGCTGTCTCATTACATGTCTACATTAAACCTTTATTTCGTATTATGCTTCAAATTCATCAATCTACATGTAAATCTCCCGTCTCACCCTTACCTCCATTTTCAACTGGTTGCCTTGGTGAATTCACAAACAGCAGATTTTATATAGTTCTTAGTATACATTAAAGATTTAATTTTCTTTTTCAAAATTGAAAATATCCGCTTTGCCAGACATTGTTCTTGTAATTGCACTAATTTTGATTAAAAAACTTATCTATCTCCGAGTCATTGCCGGATAAACATTCATCAAAGATGATAAAATAAAATTTTTTCCCTACCTACCGACCCATCACTCTTATAGTACAGTCGGGGAACTGCAAACAAACATAATTTTAAGGTCGGCCTTACACCTGTTATGCTAATTAAAGGATTGGGTCAGTTGTAAACAAACACCATTGGTGATTTGTTAACCTGTGTCTGGGCATGGTATCACTAATTACCGGTCAATCTTACCTGTATAGGAAGGTTGGCAAACCTCATTAGTGATGTCTTAAAATCTAATTTACATATGCAAATTAGCATTTTTGGTTGGCTAAGTCGTAGTAAGACCACTTTATAACAATGTAAAAGAATTTTTGATCTTTTGTCATTTTTTCATTATTCATCCAATTTTGGATCTGTAAAATGCGTACAGTAATTGTATATAACTTAAAGATTTTCATATTTTTTCTGCCGATTTACTTTTTTACAATTTTGTGCAGAAAAAATTCTATGCAGTTTTAAAAAGTGTAAAAATTGTCGAATTTTATATACTTTACAAAAATGCTAATTACATAGATATTGAAAATAAATTTATTGAAAAAATAATACCTGCAAAAGTGTAAACATTCAAGAATTTCGATCAAAAAGAATTATCAAGATACCTCAATTAACAATTCCATACGAGTGAATTGAAAATGACATTTTTACGACCCTTATTAATTACCATGATTTCTTGCCAACCAAATTTACCTTTTCATGTCTGTGACATTACGGCGAACCTTCCTATAGCAATTAACTATCAGTTGTTTAAAATTATTAATTCTTTGAACATTAAAATCTTCATGATCTTTCTTTCAGCAAATTTTTCATAATTAACAGGTCAAACTTTCCCTTTGAATACATTGATTTTTTTACAGATCACATTTTTTTCAGAGTTGGATTATTTCCCTTTAAAAATTTTCTTTTCAATTCTATGAATTTATTTTTTAGAATTGCACTTTTGCTGATATTAGCTTGATCAATATAACAGAAATTTTTATTTTACCACTATTTTAGCTAAAAAAGTGTTTGTAAACAACATTTGCTTGATATTTAAAATTACATATTTATAGAAACTAAGATATAGAAATTTAAAATGCCATTTTGTTGACTGCTTACAACAATTTTCTCATGTGCAGGTAAATGAGTGCATAGTGCAATTAGAAAGAAATAATTTTCTATCAAATTAGATATCAACTTACCACTTAATCTGGAACAATGATGTGCATATTTAAAAAAAAACAAATACATAAAAATAATAAATCATAAAAATAAAATCTTGATAGTACACATTGCCCTGCGAAATTGATACGCAAAAGTGACTAATGGTCTCAAAATCCTAGCCTAATCCCTGGCAGTATATATATGTTGGAAAATATGGCGATAAAAATTCTCCCTGATTTTACTTGAAAAAATGGTGTATCTCCCTGAAAATCAAGGCTATCTCCTGCATTGGCTCCAGAGACCTATCACATGTATGCTTTTCATTACAAATAAATTTCGTAAATGAATACCAAAGCAACCACCAAAATTCTTAATTCCAGAATACATAGCAATATGATTTTTTATATTCACATACAGACAGGGAATGTAAATGAAAAAGATAAAACAAACAGAACATAATGCAAAAGCCACAAAAAAATAAAGCAGTTACAGTGTAAACCCTTAAAAAGAACAGGAGTGTCATCAGGTGCTCTAGAGGGGTAAGCATGACCTGCTCCACATGTTATACTCGTCACATGTCATCAGGTGCTCTAGAGGGGTAAGCATGACCTGCTCCACATGTTATACTTGTCACAGAGCTAGTAAAAATATTTTTGTTGAAAGACCTGTTTGCTAGCTGATTGGTTAATGTCATATTTCTAATTATTAGACAAAACCAGGAAAACTCCATGGTACTTGTTACTTCCCTAACCCTAAAACAGTACCAATGCTAAAGATTAATACTCTTCAGTAGTAAGACAATAAGAAGGATAAATCTGTCATGTCTGTAGCACAAACATAATCAACGAAAGACAAAACTAAAATATAACAATGTGATATACAAGAAAACACATAAAATCAGCATGCTAACAGTGAAATCACACTGAAAACCAGGAGTTTCAACAGGTGCTCCAGAAGGCTAATTAAGCATGACTTGCTTTCACATGATACACCAGTCACACCATAAGTGAATCCATATTCTGGAGATGTGGGTACATTACTCCTCAAAAATTGAAAGTTCACAATTGGAAAGTCAAAATCATCACTTTTGTCTTAAAATTTTGATTTTAAGTGTCAAGAGTTGTCAATTCAGAAGTTAAAGATCCAGGTAGGATCTGGTGTATCAGTGGTCTCTTTTATGTTCAGTTAATTTGGTGTGATAACCCTTAAATCAAGCATTGCCTGAAGATGAAACGTCATCTATCATTTGATTATTTCCTTATATTGTTATTAAATGCAAGCAAGGCAACAGTAGTCCGAGTAGATTTCAATTCAATTCAAATAATTTTTTTTTCAACATGTTTAAAGGGATTGGCCAACATGCTAGGACTCTTAATAATTATTATTATGTCATCCAATACAAGATAATATACATGTAGTATAATAAAGGGGGGGGGGCTTTTTCTGGATTGTCAGGATTAGATGTTTTTAAGCTCAGGATTTCAGTATTATTAAAGCCCAGGATTTCGAGAAATAGATTTACTCGGAATTGGGATTTCATCAGTCTTTAAGCTTCTTTGTACATGTTGTAGTTCGGGATTTCAGGATTTAGAAAAAATAAAGTCGGGATTTTGGGATGAGACCCCCTCCCGCTCCCCCTCAAAAAAGCTAAACAATGAACACATATATAGTACAACACACAACATCAAGTACATGTAGTTATTTATATAATTAGAGTATTTATTGTTTTTAATTGACGTACTAGTAGGATGAAAAAACAAATTACTATTATTTACTACATTATGTTCTGCTTTGTATACTGTAAACATGGTAAAGATGGTTATTTTTGGGGGGTTAATTTCGCTATCTGTCATACTCAAACCTTTGGTGTGGTTATAATATTCATGGATCTTTGAAATTTGGTTGTAAAATGTTTGTTATCAAAAGTATTTGTGTAGGTGTTAAATTTACTGAAAAGTGCAAAATAAACGAAAATTATCCCCATGCGAATTTTTCCAGGTTATCAGTATGCAATATAGCCAGAAGTTAACACTCCATATCAACATGCCCAGGCTGATATGGCTATAACAGCCTGAACTGGGCTGATATGACCAAAATCAGACTGGGTATCATGATATAAACTATAAGTATTTAATAAACAGATTAAAACATGACCTTTCCAATATCAACCCTGTTAGTGACTTTGTGTACATGTACAAAATAAAATGTATCATCGTTGGACCAACATCATCACCTCGACTTATGACATGGGCTGATATGGGAGTCTCTTATAGGCTGATATTGAAATGCTATGTACATGATGTATTTATATATAATTATTACATACTTAGTACAGTTATGTTTTGTTTTGCATACATACTGGTAATATAGTCGGAAATTAGCAGACTGACTATTAACATCCAGCTATTTCCCAAGAAACAACACATTTTGTTTGAGAATTTTATGATATACATCTTTAGGAGTATTCTTACCAAATTTCATTGAATCCTATTTATTTTGTCAAATTTGTTCATGGATAAACATTGCTTATGTTGAACCTATGAAAAATAAGTAGTTCAGTTTCCCACCAGATTTTTAATCACCTGTATCTCAAAAATGACATCAACAACATATCAAATTTTGTTTCGCTTAAATTACTTCTTTTTCAGATTTCTAACAAAAAATAACATTTATTTGAAATCCTATTTATTTTCAAATTGACCAGCGAACATCCTGAACAGGAAGAATAAACACAAACTAGAGGACATGAAACCTAGCAAAAACTGGAAAAAAATTGCCAAGAAGTTGTAAAATTCATCATAAAAGAATATAGTTTTTAGATTTAATACATATGAAAAAGAAAAGAAATGGGGTAAATGTCAAGGAGACAACATCCAATATCCAGGTTAAAACGACCCAAAACAATGCATCTAGGGGTCACCGTACGGTTTTCAACACAGTGAGGAACCTTGCACCATATAGCAAGCCCTAAATGTATTAATCAGATGGAACTTTTATATTAGAGGATTAAATATTAAACAAATTAATGTAATGCCAGTAAATAAAATGAGTACTGTACATTTAACTAAAGTAATTATGTATACTTTTTTAGTACCTGTGGTGTCATATCCAAAATAGGTCCGGCAGTGGGTATTGACATTGGAACAACTTACTGTAGTGTTGCACTGTACAAGGAATCCCAAGTTGAAATAATCCCAAATGAAATGGGTAAGACTCGCACACCAAACTGTGTTGCATTTACAGATACCAGTATACTAATAGGAGAGTCAGCTTGGAATCAGAGATCTAAGAACCCTAGTAACACAATTTATGGTAAGTTACAGTACAAAAAGAGACTTTATATTGTGATTGACATATCACACTAAATTTTAAGTTAATGTATCTTTTTTCCTAATTGATCATTCAACATGTTTTAGTTTGTAAATCAAGTGGTTGAATGCATTACTTTAAACATTTTAAATGCAAAAGAAAGCATTCTGATAAACATTGTAGGGTTGTAGAATAGTTTTTTTTTGTTATTAGTTTTTTATTACATGTAGTGTTATGTCCTAGAACAGTCATTTGGGCCAATGATAGCTGTATTGGGCTTAGGTTGGAGGCTCAATACGGCTGTCTGAGGACTTAAATACACAGGGGTAACATGAAAAATACCATTCTTTGAAGATTTTGTGTAAATACATAAAATATCTTTGGGATGTGTGATAGTTGTTTATGGTTAATTGATTTATTGTATGTAATAGTGGTATGCCCTCTAAATCGTTATAAACAATTTGAATTCACAAATCTAGACATGCAGATGCTCATTAAACTGATTTGTAAATTTTATTAAAGATCTAGACCTTCTGGCACTAAAAGCATGTGACAAGGTAGAATTGAGTTATATGTAGCTTCCAGATTGTTCAACCGATATAAAATCCTTCAGTATACAGTATAACGGCTAATTTTTGTGAGGTTCTAATTTTCCCTTTATTCACAATGTTTATAGAAGCGGGAAAGAAAAACTATATTTTCATACTTGCTTATCCTTCACACAATTCTGCATTCAAGAAAATTGATGACCACTGAAATGAAATACCCCTAGAGTGAAATCTGGAAACTGCCATTATTACCCGGTATACGGTATATTTTTCTGTTCCTCTTGAGTTAATTTTATACCCCCACTCTATAGAGAGGGGGGTATACTGCATTCACCTTGTCCGTCTGTTCGTCCGTGCGTCGGAAAAAAATTTTCGTCGCATTTTTCTCAGCTTCTACAAGAGGGATTGATTTCAAAATTGGTATGCAGCCTCTAGATGGTTAGTTGTAAGGAATGTCCTATCTTGGGTCCTGTCCGATGTTTACTTCCTGTTTAACAAAATGTGGACTTTGTCACGAAATGTAGTGAAAACATGAATTTTTTTGTCGCATTTTTCTCAGCTTCTACAATAGGGATTGATTGTAAAATTGGTATGCAGCCTCTATATGGTTAGTTGTAAGGAACGTCCTATTTTGAGTCCTGGCCGATGTGTACTTCCTGTTTGACAAAATGTGACTGTTACGAAATTTAGTGAAAACATGAATTTTTCGTCGCATTTTTCTCAGCTTCTACAAGAGGGATTGATTTAAAAATTGGTATGCAGCCTTTATATGGTTAGTTATAAGGAACATCCTATTTTGAGTCCTGTCGGATGCGTATTCTAGGAGTGGGGGTATACCTGGTTGCCATTCGGCGACAGCTCTTGTTGTTCATACTTTACGCATGGTACAGCATCAAACTACCTCTATTTGCAGTAAAAAAATCATAGTACAAGGTACTATTGAAGGCAATTGTACAAATTTTGGAGATGATTATTCATTACATTTGACATTAGATCATGGATGAAAGACTTGGTTTTTATAATCTTCAAAATTCTATCTCAGAACAAAAAGTTCTGTCACTCAAACTCTCAGCTGACTGAACTGAAAGTTGATTGATTACTATTGGAGGAATGACACTAATTTTGTCTCGAATTGAATGAAAAACTTAGTGTTCACAAAAATAATTGACTCTCAAAAATATTTAAAAAAAATAATACATGTAATTATGAGAAAGCAAATTAAAATCACATTGAAAAAAATGTTGATAAAACCACAGTGCAAATAGTTTTACACATAAAAACATGTACAGTGAAACCTGTCTAAACTGAACCTCTTCAGGACTGGAGATTTTGATCGGTTTAGACAGGTGTTCGGTTTATACAGGTTCAAAATATATAGAAATTGATAGAAAGGGTCTTTACATCTTGTTTGGTTTAGACAGGTTTTCGATTTAGTCAGGGTTCAGTTTAGACAGGTTTTACTATACATGTAATAACCAACTAGTAAGCCTTTTAATTTAAACCTTCGTTGAGACTTGAAAAGTTGGCAGCTATGAGGAAGTCTTTTGGTTTGTTAGGAAACTAGTACATTATAAAACTTGACTTCAGTATAAAGAACATCAATAAAAGCGTTGTTCCATAGCTTGATTCTACCCTATATTTGTAAAGACTTTGTCTTATGTACATTTACTCCATATCCTTTCATTGTTTATTGAGGCATTTTCAAGTTTACAGTGAGTACTAATTCTTGGTCATTTTACGATTTTTTAACAGCTGTCAATCGACTGATCGGGAAGAAGTTTAATGAAATACAGGACATGAAGTATTTGGGCTTTCATGTTGTCGAACAAGATGGTAGACCCAAAATAGCAGTGACATACAAAGGCCAACAGAGAACGTTCTATCCTGAAGAAATTATTGCTATGGTGTTACAAAAGATGGTAGAAACTGCAGAAGCACATACAAAACAGGTAATTACTGCAAAAGTACTATTGTTCGTGGGGTTTGATTTTTGTTGATTTCGTGATTCACTAAAACCACAAAATTAAGTTCCCAACAAAGTGTTTTTTAGCTCACCTGGCCTAAAAGGCCAAGTGAGCTTTTGCCATGACTTTGTGTCCGTCGTCCATCCGTCAACAATTTCAAAAATCTTCTCCCCTGAAACTGCTGAGCAAATTGTAACCAAACTTGGCCTGCATCATCACCAGGGTATGCAGTTTCAAAATTGTGTTCGATTAGTCCGAGGATCAAACAACATGGCTGCTGTTACTAAAAATAGAACATAGGGGTAAATTGCTGTATTTTGCAAATAACTCGAAAACCGTTACAGATATCAAAAATCTGACATGGAGTAAAAATGATCAGCATGGCAAGATCTACCCACTGTGCAATTTTGAAGAAATTTGAAAACCCGTGTTGGAGTTATTGCCCTTTTTCTGTGAAATTTTCAAAATTTTAATTTATTTTATTTATTATTTGAAAAACTATAACAGATAGAGGTCAACTTTAATTGCAAAAATGTTCAGCATATCAAGATCTACCCACCCTGAAATTTTGAGGAAAATCCAAAACTCCTTGTAGGAGTTATTGCCCTTTTTTCACCGAAATTTTTTAATTTTCGTATTTTTCAGCCATTATTTCCAAAACTATAGAAGATGAAGGTTAAGTGTAAATTGATGAAATGTTTGCCATGCTGTGGCGACTTCAAAACTGATGTTGAAAATTGTTCCTTGACCTCCATTTTCAGAATGGCCGCCAAAACAAGGCAGGAAAATTCAACATTGTCCGATTTCAATGAAATTTGGTTTCCAAATAGATCTTGATGTTGCGAGTTCAAATCCGGTGTTGAAAATTGTTCGTTGACCACCATTTTCAAAATGGCCGCCAAAAAAGGTGGGAAAATTCAACATTGTCCAATTTCTTTCCAAATAGGTCTTGATGTTGCAACTTCAAAACTGATGTTAAAAATTGTTCGTTGACTGCCATTTTCAAAATGGCCGCCAAAAAGGCCGGAAAATTCAACATTGTCCAATTTCAATGAAATTTGGTTTCCAAATAGGTCTTGATATCGCAACTTCAAAACTGATGTTGAAAATTGTTCGTTGATTGCCATTTTTAAAATGGCCGCCAAAAAAGGCGAGAAAATTCAACATTGTCTGATTTCAATGAAATTTGGTTTCCAAATAGATATCAATGTTGAGACTTCAAAACGGGTGTTGAAAATTGTTCGTTGACCGGCATTTTCAAAATGGCCACCAAAAAAGGTGGGAAAATTCAACATTGTCCGATTTCAATGACAGTTGGTTTACAAATAGGTCTTGATGTCGCAACTTCAGAACTGATCTTAAAAATTGTCGTTGACCACCATTTTTAAAATGGCCACAAAAAAAGGCGGGAAAATTCAACATTGTCTGATTTCAATGAAATTTGATTTCCAAATAGATATTGATGTTGCGACTTCAAAACCAATGCTGAAAATTGTTTGTTGACTGCCATTTACAAAATGACGTCTTGACTTCAAAACTGGTGTCGAAAGTGGTCCTTAGCAAGAACCTTTTTTGTAAAAAAAAAGCCCAACAAAGAAATATAGTAAAAGATGATCAGACTTTAAAAAAAGTTCAAGATATTGGAGGTGTTCGAGCTACAAAAGTTTGAGAAACTGAAGATCAACTGTATAACTTACAATGTTTCCTTGATTAAGGCAACTGAAAGCCAGGTGAGCGATACAGGCTCCTGGGAGCCTCTGTTTTTTTTTTTCCAAGAGTTTTAATGTATGCAATTCTTAACCACATAGTAGTGATGTTTACAGCTATGAAAATTGATGTCCACGAATAAAAGTACTTCCACAGTATATGGTTTTATCACAATGTGCAAAATTCAGAATATTGATCCATGATATATGATGGTTCAGTTATGATAGCCCATATTTGATTACTTTTTGTCCATATCATCCTACATTTTAAACAATCATTTTATATAAACAACATTTCAGTAGTATACTACATGTAACTGCACGAACAGCTACATAATTCATAGATGTTTATTACAACTCTTGCACTGTATTTGTGAATGGGAGGATTGCCAAATTGTTCCATTATAAGGGCAAGTGACAGTTTTGGTTCCAACTAATTATCATTGACTGCAATGTTTACTAGGGCTCTATATTTATGAGAATCCTGTTGTGTACAGTAAGGGTATGAGGCACGTAATATTAGGATGTAGTTTTTACCTGTGTTAAATTTTGATTTACTCTTTTCACAAAAAGAAATTTGAGGTCTTATTATGGTATGGCATAGGCATAATCAGCATCAGTGTCTTTGGACAGCCTAACTTTGGTTCTAGTGTAGGGATCATTATCAAATTCTAGGATGATATTCTGTGGTAAAGGTATAGGTTGTGGTTTCAATATCGGGTATTTGACCTTGCCTATTTCTGAAGAGGGGGCCTGTTTGTGTGTTTATATCTTTTTATATCCATAAATTCGAATTATTGAAAATTAATTATTATACCCTGCTTAAGCTTGCGATATATAGTGATCATGGTGTATGTCCCTTCATCTGTTCATTCTTTTGTCCGTCCGCCATAGAGTACCTACTTTGTGGTGACAGCTCCTCTTAGGACACTTGATGAAATTCAATGTGCACCAGCTATTTGAAATTTGATTTGATTTTCTGGAAACAAACAGGGAATGGGGGATATGATATTAGTGAGCTTTGTTCACAGTTTTTCTAGTTTCTGTTGTTTTCATCATAACCGTATCCAAACATGTCGGCCATTGGCCTTTATCAGTTCTCACTATTTTTCACTATCTTACATGGTAGCTTTTTTCTTTTGCTCAATACTTTATGTTCTATAGAAACAATGACGTCACAGAAAACAATAATGTCTTTCAAACAGGCCATCAGGAAAGTTGTTCTGACGATTCCATCTTGTTATAATGAGGCACAGAGACAGTCCATCCGGGATGCAGCCAATATAGCTGGATTGACGGTCTATCGGTTATTGGACGTGTCATCAGCAGCAGCCATTACTTATAGCCTTGAGAAAAGGGTATGTATCATATTTTGTTTGTTGCAGTATTTGACAAACTTGTATCAATGTCGCTTTTGTTTATCCAAAATGAGACTTGAAAGTTGTGGATTGTTACCATGCAGTAACTGTATTATGACAATTCCTTATGTAAAAGGTTTGCCTCTGTCCATTTGCCCAACAAAGCCCTTTGAATAAATGATAATGAAATATGATTTTTAAAATTTGCCCAATCATACAAAATAAATCATATGACTGTGATTGAAATGTCGATTGGTTAATTTTTATGCAAAAGTAATGATGCTATGTAAAAGTGAATGTCATATCATATAATGGCATGTTATTATAAGAGATAACCATACTGTATTTTTGGATATGAGGGGGTAAATCACAGATTTTACTGTCACAAACCACCATTTTCTGGGGACATGTTATAAATAGCAGAGCCGGAAAACAGTGGTTTGCGACAGTAAAATCTTAGATTAACCCCTGAAGATCCTTAGATACAGTTTGGTTATGTCTATTCTAATGCAAATCCACTAAAAGATTGTTTTAACTTGATTTTAAGATTACAGGAAGTTTGGTATGCGTCTGCACAATTACGTTTCTATTGGTTCCGACGGTAAATCGTGGATTTTACCCCATGAAAATTTTGACACCAACCAATCAAAATTAGTGTTACAAACATGAGTGCATCAGAATTTGGTTTATATATATTTATGAAGGAAGAAGTGCAAAATTAGAGCTATTGTAAAAATTTTGATGCCATCTGATTTGTAAGATCAACCCACAACTGAATCAAGATGGCATGGAATGAAATTTATTCTAAAAACCCTGAATAAATGACGGTTTCTGGATGACAGTAATATTGTTACTGCTGAATTTCAAAACTGGACTTTTGTATAAATAGAGTAATGTTGCATGATAAACAAATACTAGACAAGTAAATACTGCAAACCTGGTTATTTTCATCAGGGATTAATTTTGCAGAGTGTCATACCTGAACCTTTCGGGTGGTTGTTATATTTCCAGATCTCAGAATTTAATTTGTCAAGCATTCTAATATGACTCTCTTCTTTGGCTTTGGAAACAAAGCTATGTTCTAATTCCAAAAAATATTTTTTGACACATGCGTATATTTTTTACAAAAAAGGACATTCGTAATGTACAGTTTCACATTTTATTAACTTAATATTCATGTGTAAATAAAGTTTTAAATAATGAAACACCTAAAGGCTACATCAAATAAATACAATAATAGAAATTTAGAACAGTTACTAAATTTAAGACACGGAACTGAAATTGACATTACCGTAACCTAGCAACAAATGTGTTGTTGCTATGAAATGTTATCCATGTTACCATGCTCTACAATTTAGATATTAAAATTTTAATTTTTAACGTTAATAAAATTATTAAAATGAGTTTTACTCCATTTCTTTTCTTTTTGGCTTCAAATATAACATAACTAAGCAGCCATGTAAATCAGAAATACAACCAGCTCGCATTTATACCCGCTTCGATTTTAAAATACCGGGATGTTTTATTTTAACAATAGATTACTTGTATTAATTCATAAGCTTATGAGCAACTTGTATTAATTAAATAACGAATATAGATTTCTCTGTCCATTTATGTGTGTTTGTATGTAGTTTTCCGACATATCTTAATTCTAGTGTCAAACCCAATATTGCCCTCTTAGAGCCGCTTCGAATGTTCAAAACGCTTGTTAAGTATATTAGAATCGAAATAGATTATTGCAATTGGGATCTATGTGAATTAGAACATGGTCAGACCTTATATTTGTCTTAAATTTATACCTCGCTGTCGCTCGGTATAAAATATTGACAAATATAAGGTCTGCCCATGTTCTAATTTGCATAGAGCCCGCTTGCAATAATCTATTTCTTAATTTGTTGCCTTAAGTACTTGCATGGGGGTTATATTTCACATAAAATTCCCAAATGTGAAATAAGTGAAAATTATCCTGGTGCGAAAAATTCCATGTTTATAGTATAAAAAATGGTTAATAAAAGCTTTGATCTTAACAAGTTTTTTTCCCTCATACAAGGCAGTTATATTAATTACAAAAAGATCTGAATTGTGTGAAATCTTGTTTTAGGTTAAAGATGAAACAAATGTTTTGGTATTTGACTTGGGTGGTGGAACTTTAGATGTATCTGTTGTGTCCATTGAAGACGGAATTGTTGATGTGAAATCCATGTCGGGCTACAGATACTTTGGTGGTTTGGATTTCAGTAATAAAATGATTTGGTATTTCATACAGGAATTCAACAGGAAGTACAACAAAGACATAAGTCAAAATGAACGCTGTATTAGCCGACTCCAGTCTGTATGTGAACGAGCGAAGCGAACATTATCTATAGGAACACTGGCCAGTGTAGAAATTGATTCTTTGTTTGAAGATATTGACTTCTACTCAAACATCACAAGACAAAAATTTGAAGAGCTCAATAGTGACCTCTTCCGACCCATTCTAGAACCAATAGAACAGGCTCTGCGCGATGCAAAGGTTGGGAAAGATGGAATACAGGACATAATCCTTGTAGGTGGAAGTTGCAGAATCCCTCGTGTTCAGAACGTTTTACAGAATATGTTTGATGGAAAAAATCTAAACAAATGTCTGAATCCTGATGAAGCTGTTGTTAATGGAGCAGGTAAATATCTTGCACAGGTACATATTTATCCATCCAGAGCACCTGAGTCTTGATGAAACTGTTGGCAATGGTGCAGGTAAATATCTTGTACATGTTTACCCTTCTGGAGCACCTGAATCTAGGTGAAGCTGTTGTTAATGGAGCAGGTAAATATGTTGTACAGGTACACATTAACCCTTCCAGATCACCTGAATCCAGATGAAGCTGTTGTTAATGGTGCAGGTAAACAGGTACATTAACGTGGATTTGAAGGGCAAAAAGTAGACAGTTTATATGTATTGGTAAACTGGGGAAGTTAGTGAACCTTAAATTGGAGATTGTTATAGGAAGGAAACAACAGCAGTGTAATACTGAAGGAACAAAGAATGTGTTAAACTTACAAAAATCAAAATCCAGTGATCCATGGCAAAAATTTGACATACATTTTAATCTCAGTTGGCCATGTTGACTTGTAATTAATATGGATATGAAAAAGAAAGGAAATGGGGTAAATGTCAAGGAGACAACATCTCATATCCAGGTTAAAACGACAAAAAACAAAACATCTAGGGGTCACCATATGGTCTTCAACACAGTGAGGAACCTCACATCATATAGTAAGCCCTAAATGGCCCCGAAAAGGTAAATAAGTGAATAAATCAATGGAAAAAAAAAACACATCCAATAACCCGAATATCTAGAAACTAAAATTTTGTAAGAAGATGAGGACAAGCCAATGACCAACATATTCCTGACTTTGGACAGGCGCAAAAATTGCGGTGGGGTTAAACTCTTTTTCTTGGATCCAAACCCTCCCCCTTTGTGTGGTGAATGGCTAAAAATAAATACACAAAAAGACTCACAGTAAAAATCAAACTAGAAAAAAGTCCAACTTATCAAGACGAGTACCCTTACAATGAAGTACATAAAACATGAAGACAAAACACACAGGTGCTGTCCGGACAAATGCTCGCAGTTACTGACAGCTAGCTAAGGACATAATTTCAGTTGACTATGATATCAAGCCTTCTTCCATATGAAATTTCAATTGAAATACTTCTAAATAGATTTTGTATAACAACATCATCAGTTATGAAAGAAGAACATGATATTGTGCAATGCCAAATACTGCCAATATGAAAAATTGTTTAAATTTAGTTATGGTGTAAAGCATTTAGGAGATGATCAATATTTTTGCCAACAAAAACCAGAAGCAAAGATTTAACAACAATGCTGTATTTATATCCTTTATGAATAAGTTTGTTCAATGGATTAATAAGTTTGGAAGGACAATTTTTGAATTTTTGAGTTTATTTCATCTAATATCAGGAAAAGGTTCACAGAGGGTGGAAAATGGCACTGACTGAGATTGAATGTATTGTTGTTGACATACTCTTCAATGATTTTGACAAGCAAAAGCATTCAGATTCAAGTCATTTTTGTCTCACCTGTCGCGAAGGCGAGACGTAGTGACCATAGATTCCGTCGTCGTCGTCGGTGTTGGCAGCGTCGTCCACATTTGGTTAACCCAAATGTTAAACTTTTTTTGAACTTTGATAACTTTCTCATATCATTTTCAATAATATCAATGAAATTTTGACACAATATTCAGTGTAACTTAATTGAATCACTAGTTCAATTTTGAAAAAAAAATTCCAATTTTTCCGTATTTTGCCATTAGTTGGACTTAGTATTTTTTTATCAAAATTTTTGGTTTGCACCATACCTCAACACCTACATGTCATAGACAGATGATGATTGGTAAGTGGTTACATCTCTAGTAGTCCAGAATTATGTCACCTTGACCTATATTTTCCGCATCAATGAATTTGGCTAAATCTTCACTCTAGGTCAATATATCAAGCAAAATTGGGATAAAGGAATTTAATTTTGATGTAGAATTGTTGCATATAGTCTATAGATGTGCAATAAGTTTTTTGGAATTTTATTCTGGTTCCAACTTTGGTAAATTTCCTGAAAATGTCCAAAGCAATTTTTGAAATTTTTGCATACAATCAAATATTCTAGCCAATTTTTCACATGATGCATAATTCAGAAAAATAAGAATCCAAAAACGTGGTTCCAACTTTGGTAAATTTCCCGAAACTCTCAAAGACCAGCAATTTTTTGAAATTCTTGTTAGAAACCATGTTTTTTTGTCTCGCCCGCGACGAAAGTCGCAGAAAGCGAGACATAGGCATGCAAAGTATTGACTGCTACTGCGTAAACTCAAGTTATTTCATAGAACCATTTGATGTAGGATCCTTATATTGGGTCCATAGGTAGCTTACAACGAACCCTATCTAGCAGACACAAAATCATGTGACTTTTATCTATATTTCGCGGTCTAGTGCCCAGGTTAAGTTTTTTTGCTCAAGTCTGTTTCTCAATAACTACAAGCCATAGGTCAATGATATTCGGTATATAGATTGGTTTTGGTTAGTACATGTCAGTTTGCCATATGGCTTTTGACCTTGACCTCAATTTCACGGTCCAGTGCCCAGGTTAAGTTTTTTTGCTAAAGTCTGTTTCTCAATGACTACAAGCTATAGGTCGATGATATTGGGTATATAGCTTGGTCTTGGCTAGTACTTGTTAGTCTGCCATATGGCTTTTGACCTTGACCTCAATTTCACGGTCCAGTGACCAGGTTAAGTTTTTATACGACCGCAAAAATTTTGCGGTCGTACAATGGTATGGCGCAGTCGTTGGTGTTGGCGTCTGTGGCCAGTATAACTTTGTTTCTAGTGGATGGATCATCTTCAAATTTCAGTATGTGGTTTCTTGGCATAATAGCAATCCCGGGTTTTATTTTTGGGTTTGTGGCTGATCCAGTTTTAGAAAAAGGGGCCAAAAAGGGGTAAAATTGGGTACTTTTGTGTCTGTGGACAGCATAACTTGGGTTCCATTGAACTGATCATTTTCAAATTTTAGTATGATGTTTCTTGGCACATGCTTTAGTCCATGCTGTAATTTTATGTTCTGGGCCCTGCCCGTTTTAAAAAAAGGGGCCAAAAGGGGTTAAATTAGTTGTTTTCACATATTTGACTGTAGAATCTTTATTATTTATCAGATTTTGATGGGGTTTCTTTCAGTAAACTCCTTAGAAAATTTCCAATCTGGAGTAAGCCAACGGATTTCACATGGCATGTACCGTTCACGAGATAAATGGGGCCCAAAAGGGGCGAATTTCAAAAATTTCATTTTTTTATTTTTAGTCCGATTTTCATGCAATTTTTTTCTAAGGATTCCTTATGAAAAATTAATATAGCGCTTTACTATTAGATTTTTGGTACCTTGTTTCCTTACCCAGCTATGAGGGGCCAAAGGGGGCCAAATCATAAATTTACAGATAAGCTAAAATTTTCATTTTTCATCGGATTTCGATGGGATTTTTTTCTTTTGATTCCTCTTGATGTAAGCTTTCATTAGTATGACTACAGATTTGGCGTAGCTCTTACTGTTTCCGAGCTATGAGGGGCCGAAGGGGGCCAAAATCGTAAATTTACAGATAACCTAAAATTTTTATTTTTCATCAGATTTTGATGCGATTTTTTTCTTTGGATTCCTCTTGTTACAAGCTTTCAGTACTGTGTCAACAGATTTGGCATACCTCTTACCGTTTCCTTGCTATAAGGGTTCACAGGGGCCAAAACTGCAAATTTGCAGATTACCTAAAATTTTTATTTTTCATCGCATTTTTTTCTTTGGATTCCTCTTGATATAAGCTTTCAGCAGTATGTCAATGGATTGGGTGTAGCTCTTACCATTTCTGAGGTATAAAGGGTCAAAGAGGAATCATAAGGAGTCATAAGGGCTAATTATCCCCGCACTTTTGAAGAAAGTTCGGGGATAATGTTATACCCTCTGTCTGTCCGTCTGTCTGTCCGTCCGTCCGTCACACTTTTCTTGTGACTCAAACTCCTCCTACATTTTTGGATTTAGGGATTTAATTTTGTTGTAGAATTGTTGCATATAGTCCGCAGATGCACAATAAGCTTTCGGATTTTCGATATTGGTCTTGGTGCAAACAAGAGGCCCCATGATGTCAATTTTTACACATGTGGCATGTGACACAAACTCCTCCTACATTTATGGATTTAGGGATTTAATTATCCCCGCACTTTCAAATGAAAGTTCGGGGCTATTGTTGTTGGCCTCGTCCGTCCGTCTGTCCCTCACACATCCTTGCGACGCGAACACCTCCTACATTTTTGGATTTAGGGTTTTAATTTTGTTATAGAACTGTTGCATATGTGCTGCAGATGCGCAATAAGCTTTCGGATTTTTGATATTGGTCTTGGTGCAAACAAGAGGCCCCAAGATGTCCATTTTGACATATGTGGCATGCGACGCGAACTCCTCCTACATTTTTGGATTTAGGGTTTTGATTTTGTTGTAGAATTGTTGCATATGGTCTGTAGATGCGCAATAAGCTTTCGGATTTTTGATATATATCTTTGATGCAAACAAGAGGCCCCAAGATGTCGATTTGACAAAGACCACAAAATGTGGATTGTGACACATATGGCATGCGACGCAAACTCATCTTACATTTTTGGATTTATGGATTTAATTTTGTTGCAGAATTGTTGCATACAGTCTGTAGATGTGCAATAAGCTTTCAGAATTTTGATTCCGGTTCCAACTTTGGTAAATTTCCTGAAAATGTCAAAGACTGATATTTTTGGACATTTTGGCATATAATCTTATATTTTGGCAAGTATTTGGAAAAAATAAAAATTCTAAAATCTTAATATTCGAAAATGTGATTCCAATTTTGGTAAATATCCTGAAAGTCTCAAAGACCACTTATTTTTTGGAACTCTACCTAGCAACCATACTTTTAGGATTTGTTTTCATAAGGGCAATCATTTTCATCAATTGAATTTCAAAAATATTTGATTCCAATTTTGGTAAATTTCCTCAAAGTGTCAAAGACTGCTTATTTTTTGGAATTCTACCTAGCAACCAACCTGTTAGGATTTGTTTCCATTAGGGCAATCATTTTCACCAATTGAATTTCAAAAATATTTGATTCCAATTTTGGAGTCTCAAAGACCACTTATTTTTTGGAATTCTAACTATCAATTGGATTTCAAAAATATTTGATTCCAATTTTGGTAAATTTCCTGAAAGTCTCAAAGACCACTTATTTTTTGGAATTCTACCTAGCAACCATACTTAAAATGTTTTTATAGCTTAGGACGAACATTTTCATCAATTGGATTTCAAAAATATTTGATTCCAATTTTGGAGTCTCAAAGACCACTTATTTTTTGGAATTCTAACTATCAATTGGATTTCAAAAATATTTGATTCTAATTTTGGTAAATTTCCTGAAAGTCTCAAAGACCTCTTATTTTTTTGAATTCTGCCTAGCAACCATACTTTAAATGTTTGTGTAGTTTAGGATGAACATTTTCATCAATTTGACTTCAAAAATATTTGATTCCAATTTTGGTAAATTTCCTGAAAGTCTCAAAGACCACTCATTTTTTGGAATTCTACCTAGCAACCATACTTAAATTGTTTATTTAGTTTTGGAAAAACATTTTCATCAACTGGATTTCAAAAATATTGATTCCAATCTTGGTAAATTTCCTGAAAGTCTCAAAGACCACTTATTTTTTGGAATTCTACTTAGCAACCATATATCCTAGAATTCTTTTAGTAACAATAATGACTGTCAGTAGGTAGATTAAAAAAATATGCCAAGGGTGTATAACAACTGTTTTCTGTGTCAAACAGGGAGTGCGGGGACAGCTGTCGTTTCCGACAACATCTAGTTTTTATTTTCCCTAGTTTGTGTCCAGCTAATTACTGGGTCAATCTCCTTATTGCCTCCATCTAATTATTGTGTCAAGCTACTTCGTTTGTCCATACTCACTTTAAATTACACTTTTTCAAATTTCAGTGGACGACATGCTGCGGTCGTATCATGCTGCGCTCGGCGTAGCCCTTTATTTTGCTTAAGTCTGTTTCTCAATAACTACAAGCCATAGGTCAATGATATTGGGTATATAGCTTGGTCTTGGTTAGTACATGTCAGTCTGCCATATGGCTTTTGACCTTGACCTCAATTTCATGGTCTAGTGAACAAAGTTGAGTGTTTCTGAGAATAGTTTCTTAATTACTGTAAGTAGTATGGTAATAATATTTGGCTTGTAAGTTGCTCTTGAGTAGTACATGACTGTTTTAGCAACAAGCAGGGACGGGTGAGACATCTATTAGGGTCCACTCTTGTGGATGCATTTAAGTCAAAACAAATATTTTCAATAGTAAGATTTCAAAAATTTTGATTCCAATTTTGGTAAATTTCCTGAAACTCTCAAAGACAAGCAATTTTTGGAAATCCTTGTTAGCAAATTGTTTGAATTCTACTGAGCAACCACATTTTAATAAAGGCCAAATTATAATGACAATGGAGTGAGCAGGTGAGACACTAGGTTCTGCGGAACCATTACATATTATAATGAATCTTAATATGTTGAAGTTTTGGTATAATAATTAATGATAATTCCTGAATATTTAGGAAATGGCATTCTCCCCTGGATATGATTTAAAAATTGATCTAAACAATATAATATGTACACCCTGATACTAAAAATTCCACACTGCCATCTAAGCAGTAATGTTTTTTTTATAGTAACATCAAGTCCAAGGATTTCCCATAAGTTGAGGTGAAAAATCTAGAAAACATCACTGACAGGAATAGCTTCTGGTGTTGTTACCTATTCTGACATGGGAACAATGGAAACCTGACCACCAGCCATATGAAAATCTCCAATAACATAATAAGCAATATCACAACAGTCTTTACGCTGAAACAGAGGACGACATAATATGTTTTGTACACAAAAACGTCAGTAAAATCTTATCTAATGGCTGCCGTTACCGTGTACACTATAGGTCTGCCCAGGTCATTAAATGCCATATTAGAATAGAAATAATGGATGTTCGTCAGAGGTTTGTAGTCGATTTACATATGGGTGTCCCATTATTTTTGTTTATTTTGCCCTTCGCTCCACTGTGCTATGCTCTGGGTAAAATACTAACGAACATAATCATGATAATGGCCACTCATATGTAAATCTTTAGCAAACCAATGACGCCCATGAATTATTTCTTAATTAACAGCTCTGTAATTGGTCATATAATAGCTTTGATGTCATCGTGAAATTATCCTTTACCTGTATAAATATTATCGTTTCAGCGGTCCTTGCTGCTATTTTGTCTGGGAATAATTCAGAAGAATTACAGAATATGTTATCCTTACATGTGGCTCCACATTCCCTTGGTGTTGAAACAGCTGATGGAGTTATGTCATGCTTAATTAAGCGTAATACTACAATACCAACTAGACAGACACAAACTTTTACAACACGTTACGGCATGCAAAATGGGGATGGAGCTGAACAGACACAAAGTTATGGAAAACGTTTTAAGACGAAAGATGGCAATGCAAGATCACAATTACAACGTATTCCACCTGGCAATAAATTGAAAATATTTGAAGGTGAGAGGGCCATGACAAAGGAAACACGTTTTTGGGAGAAATCAACATCAGTGGCATAGTGACAGCAAATTCTGCAGAAGAAATTGAGGTGGCCTTTGATATTGATAATGACAATGTACTATGTGTGTCTGTCAAGAATATAAAAAGTGGTAAATCAACTAGTTCTACTGTAGCGAAAGGTGAGATTAATATTTTCTTTAGAGGAGATCCTGTATTGGTACCCCTTTCATGGAATTATGCATCTAAAATTATAAAATCACATGTCATGCTAAGTTTGTTTTGGCTTTATTCACGTAAAAAAAATGATGAAATCAGCTGAAATTCTGTTTTGTAAAAGTATGATATTGTTGAAAGGGTCAAAGTTCAAGTTAAATAAATTTGTCAGCATATAATTGTTTAGCCTTATAAATATTCCTGTGGAAGAAATATTACAAACATTGATATAACATATCTTCCTTTTGGAAAACTTGTTAACATCTATTCTGTTCATAGCATACTGAAATATTTATTCCACTTGAAAAAAAACATTTTATCCTTTTGGAACAAATGTCACAAAGGAACAAATAGCACATGAAAAATCAGTTATTATCCTCCTCTATCCGGTTTTCAACCTACTAAGTGTCGATTGTGACGTCATAAGTTTAGTTGAAATAGCACGTTTAGGTCGAATACTTAAGTGGGTCAAAAATAGGATGTTTGATGATACAGGGAAGATTTATATGGCAATGAATTTCTATGTAAATTTTTGTCTTGTCTGTGAAGATATTGCTAAGGCAAGACATAGAAACCAGAGATTCTGTCGACGTCATCGTTAATATTTGGTTAAACCCAAAATGTTAAACTTTTTATGAACTTCAATAACTTTCTTAAATCATATTAAATATCAGTGAAATTTAGACAATATTCAGTATTTCTTCATTATTGTATCAGAAGCTTATTTAAAAATAATAATTCCAATTTAACAGTATTTTGCCATTACTTGGACTTGGTTTATGTTTCCCGTGAGTAGAAATCAACATAAACTAAGAGTAGATTAATGATTACAGACACACATCACCTTAAACTAGACATATCTAAAAATTTTGTTCAACCAATCCTATAATTATAGGTTTCATTATGAGTGAGGCTTTTATATGGCTTGTTATCAACTCGAGCTATTTATTTACACAATAATAATTAACGAGCTTCAGCGAGTTAGTTATTATTTGTAATTAAATAGGGAGAGTTGATAACAAGAGATATACAAGCCTCATGAGTTGTGAAACCTATTTCTTTTATGAAAAATTTCACTTCAAAACTCTCCTGTCGTGTTCTCCCAATTATGTTAAGTTGGGAGAATTTAGTTTTTTGTGTTTGTGAATACATTGAATATAGGTTATGTACTTTAAACTTATCCCTATAATGAATGTAAAGTACATGTATAACAATAAATTTTCCCATATATAAAGTAAAAACTATAAACAACAATAAGTGTTGTAAATGTAGGAACTATGTTGCATAATTAGCCCATGTACACAACAATTAATAGCAATGACAAGTACTTGGTTCCAAGCTGGTGACAAACCTTGGTATCTTTTAAGAAATCTCGGTTGAATTGTAATTAAAGTTTTAAACATCTATAAGAAAATTAATATTTGCTTGTCAGTCGAATTTCAAATTATTTGTAATTAAATGTAGGTGTAAATTTCTCTGTATCTGTGGTAACTGATTCTGATGTCAATTTCCACGCTTCAATGATCTCAATACATCTTTCATCATTACATCAACACAGGAAGGGATCTTAGTTTTAGCATTAAAGTACATTGTAATATACATTGTATTTCAAGAGGCCAAAATATATTCAATTGTTTTGGGAAAATGAATTAATATGTTTGTACACATGAAGCTCATTTTTTATTTCTTCTTCTTTCCAGTAAAACTTAAAGATAATACAGACGAAGTAATGAAATGGACACGGAATTAAAAATGACAAAGGAATTTTCATGAAGTGGTTTTGACCTGATGTGTGACTTCTAGAACAACCAATGAAAATACGACTGAAAAGTTATCTAATCATATGAAAGGCCAATGAAATGATACAATGTAGCATAAAAGTTATCACTAAGTGATACAAAAAATATCTAATCGTGTAAGAAATAGATATTGATGCCACATCATAAGAGAAAGGATATTAAAATTATGTGTAGGAATAAATAGGGATAGTATAACAAAAAAAAACTAGAGGTTGTCGGAATGACACCTATCCCCCCACTCCCTGTTTGATACAGAAAACAGTTGTTTTACACCCTGGGCATAATTTTTTCTCAATCTTTTTGAAATCAAACTATTGGTAGTCATTATTTTCATGATTTTTACAAAAAGAATTTAAGGATATATAGATGTTAGGCAGTATTCCAAAAAATAAGTGGTCTTTGAGACTTTCAGGAAATTTACGAAGGTTGGAATCAAATATTTTTGAAATTAGATTGATTAAACTGTTTGTCCTAATTTAACAAACTATTTAAGTATGGTTGCTAGGTAGAATTCCAAAAAATAAGTGGTCTTTGAAACTTTCAGGAAATATACAAAAACTGGAATCAAATATTTTTGAAATTCAATTGATGAATATGTTTTTCCTAAATTAAAGAAGCTATTTAAGTATGGTTGCTAGGTAGAATTCCAAAAAATAAGTAGTCTTTGGGACTTTCAGGAAATTTACCGAAATCGGAATTAAACATTTTTGGAATCCATTTAGTGAAAATGTTTATCCTAAACTAAACAAATTATTTTAGTATGGTTGCTAGGTAGAATTCCAAAAAAATAAGTATTCTTTGAGACTTTCAGGAGATTTACCAAACTTGGAATTGCATTTTAGAATTTTAATTATTCAAAATCTTATTTTCTATCAAACAATTGCTTAAATACATAATTATATGCTCAAATTTAAAAAAAAAAATATGAGTCTTTGACATTTTCAGGAAAATTTACCAAAGTTGGAACCGGAATCATAATTCCGAAAGCTTATTGCAAATCTACAGACTATATGCAAGAATTCTGCATGAAGATTTAATCCCTAAATCCAAAAATGTAGGAGGAGTTTGTGTCACATGCCACATGTGTCAAATCCTCAACTTTGGGCCTTTGTGAAAATCAACATCTTTGGGCCTCTTGTTTGCACCAAGATAAAGAATAAAAATCGGAAAGCTTATTGCGCATCTACAGACTACATGCAACAATTCTACAACAAAATTAAATCCATAAATCCATAAATGTAGGAGTTTGTGTCACATGCCACATGTGTAAAAATTGACATCTTGGGGCCTCTTGTTTGCACCAAGATCAATATCAAAATTCCGAAAGCTTATTGCCCATCTACAGACTATATGCAACAATTCTGCAACAAAATTAAATCAGTAAATCCAAAAAAGTACGAGGAGTTTGAGTCACAAGAAAAGTGTGACGGATGGATGGACTGACAGACAGAATTACAGACAAACAGACAGAGGGTATAACAAAATCCCAGAACTTTCTTCGAAAGTGCGGGGATAATCAAATTGAAATTAAGGTGCATTGGTACAAATTTTTATACCCCCCTTTCCCAGGAGCAAGGGGTAGACTGTTTAGATTGTGTTCGTCATATCTTCTATCCCAAATTTTTGTCAAGCATTTGGCAAATGATACAGTATTGAAATTCTGGCAAAAGCTTTGTATGTAATGATCACGCCATACATTAAATGCATTTTCAGACATGTGCTTGGGGTAATTCTAGATGTTTTACGAATAAGTCAATTTTTGACTCTTACTGCATATTAACAGAGCAATTTTTCGTCAAGCTTTTGTCTGCAATGATGTATGATACTAACATGAAAATTTCTCAAAAATTTTGTATAGACATGCTATATTGTTAGGTGCATTTTTCAGATTTTTTTGTCTGACGTCACGGCGTCAGACAGTAGTAGAATCTGGTAAGGCGTCCATGTTTGCATTGCATTTTGGTAAAGCGTCCAAGGATTGGTCAGTAAAGTGTAACATGTTCATTTGATTAATAAAAGGTTACGACAATATCATTGGAAATTAATATAAATTAACACTTATGTTCTTGATTTTCATTTACTGATTTTTCAGTGACAATATTTTAAATGACATTAGATACCATTCTTTAAGCGTGCTGTTGGCATATAAATAAACATGTATTATATTCTACATTGTTATTTGTCACTGTAAATAGGTAATAAATAGCACACTATAGATCGGCTATAAATAGACACATAATATGGAAATATAACATATGTCTTTTGTTTTCGTTTCATGCATGTTCCTGCACATGTTCAATTGATTTAACCATCTCCAGTTACTTTCACTTTGACAGTAGAGAGGTTCAGCAAATCAACTTGTACGGGAACTTGTACATGTAGGTTAGATGTTCCTGTACAAGACGAATTTAGGAATATGTTCTGTTTTTATACTGAGTTAATCAATTTTTGACACATTTAGTAGTATATAGAGGAGAGATGGGGTCGACTACTTTCAAATGTAAATGATTACACTATAGTGATACATTGTGTATATACTTTTAAATGTAATCAATTACAGCATAAGTCATAATTTTTTATCTTATCAATCATATATGATTACTTTTTGTCAAAGTAATCATGATTACATATGATTATGAAAATTTTTTTTACTGTATAAAAACACTTGTTGTCAAATTAAAAACATATCGATGATGATTTTTTTTTATTTGCAGCACATTTTAGTAAGGAACAAATTGCAAGTTTAAGTGCAGAAGCTAGAAGATATAGTGTTGAACGCAGACAAGAAGAAGATAGTTTATCTGCCAGGAACGCTCTTGAGAGTCTGGCCTACAATATGAAATCTGTCATAGAGGATTGTAGTCTTAAAGAAAATATTAGAGGAAAATGTGAAGAAATAATTCAATGGCTGGACACAGACAGCCAGGCTGATAAAGGAGAATTTGAACGAAAACAGAAAGAACTAGAATCAATTTGGTATCCTCCCTCGTCCAAACTAAAATAGGTTAGTATATGCAGGCATCCAAACTAAAGTAGGTCAATAATGCAGGCAAAAAGGATCCAGGTTTATGTATAGATCAAGAAATCACTCAATGTACATAAGTATGACAGGACAGATTGAACAATTTGTTGGTAGATTGTGAGGATATGGTACATAATGAAGTTTAATGATGGGAATTTAATAACCCAGTGTTATCAAAATAATATTTTATCCAAAAGGGGATTCAATCATACAAAATAAGCATTTATGGTAGGCTGACATTTATTATTGTCTCTTTTGTTTGGAATGAATACCAGCTTTGCTCTAAATCTTTATCATTGAATTGTTATGAATGAATCCAATCACTGAAAAACATGGCTATTTTCACTTAGAATAGAATAAGGGAACAAATTATTGTTTATATTTCTAGTCACTTAAATTTGTTAGGTATTGTATAATGTCTTTTGGCATGTGTCCGTTCAGTTTTCCTGCCGTCCAAGAATGTTTCTGACCACAGGTTACATGTGAATGTTTCTGACAACAAGTTACATGTGAATGTTTCTGACTACAGGTTACATGTGAATGTTTCTGACTACAGG
>MJUU01022463.1:0-11871 GCA_002080025.1 Modiolus philippinarum | reverse complement strand
GTAGCCCTTTATTATTCATTGGACATTGGAAATTACTCTATTTCCTCATAATCTTCAAATGACACTGCTTACAATGTTAGGATTTTGATTATGACTTCAGTACATTGAAAATTATATTTTGTCCCTAATTGTGTTAAAAAAACAAGAAGAATATCTCTGTATCATTCATCATGTTCATCAGAAATTCATGTATATAATGTAGAAGTTAATGTAAAAATGTACTATCAATAGATGGTGTAAACTAGTCATATGTTTTTGTTATGTGCCAAGACATTTTGTTGTTACTGTATCAATATATATCGAATACAGGAATCCATGTTTGAATTTATAGTTGTTTGTTAAAGGCATATTAGATCAAGGATTTTTATACATTAGAATGTTTCATTTTTCAAATAAAATTCTTAAAAAGTTAATCGTTGTTATTATATTATTGTCTTATATTTTGTTCATATTTATCAACATGATGATCTCAGAATTATCCTGATGTTGATATACTATTTTAATACCAAGTCAAACTTTTCCAAACCAACCAGCGAGGCAAAAAGGAATTGGTCATTTTGAAGTTTTATTTGGGCTCTTCAACATAGTGGCAGACGCCATATAGTATTGCAACAGTCAAGCAAGTGGCAAAAATTTAATTTCAAAGAGATGTACTTTAACACCCAAAGTTGACATCCTGAAAGACTGCCTGCGGTGAAAGAAACACATTTTACACATTAATGTTTATTGATTGACAGTAGTCATAAGGATATTTTACATTGTACATTTGATTGGTTGGAATCAAATGTGAATTATCTAAGGGCAGTACTAATTCTTGTGGTATGCTGTCAATCAATTGTCAACAATGTTTCTTTCAGAGTTAACTTTGGGTGTAAAAGTACATCTCGTTGAAATGAAACTTTTGCTACTCGTTTGACCGTTGCAATAATCACTCTGTCCGTCTGCGAATGTGTCTGCCCGTCATAACAAAGTCCTGTCAAGGCTATAACTTTTAAGCTCACCTGGCAATAGCAAGGGTGAGCTTTTGTAATCACTTTTCATCCGTCATCCGTCTGGCATAAATTTTTCTTTCAAAGATCTCTGAAACTACAGGGCCAACTGAAACCAAACTAGGCCACAATAGTCCTTAGATAGTCCCATGCAAAAAAGTTGTTTTTCAGAGAAGTGCAATTTACAAGATGGCCGCTAGCAGGGATCAAAGTTTCAACATTTGACCCTATTAGAAAACTCATTCAGAGATCTACTTGCGCTGACAAGGTTAGCCTCCCCACTTTTCCAGAAAATATTCAAAGACGAATTATCTCCCCTTCAAAATTTCAGTCATAAACTATATAACTTCATGCACAGCTTCAGATGGTGTACTACAACTGTGTTACATTTCATCAAAATCCAAGCAGCCGTTTATTAGAACATGTGCTGACAAGGTTTGCCTCCCCCTCTTTCCAGAACATATTCAAAGACGAATTATCTCCCCTTCAAAATATCGGGCAGCAACCACATTTACTTCACGCATATCTTCAGATGGTGTACTACAACTGTAACATTTCATCAAAACCAAGCAGCCATTAAGGAGAACACTTGCTGACAAGATACATGGAAGGACAGAGAAACAGACGGACGGACGGACAGGGATGATTCCTATATACCCCCCAAATAGTCTTTAGGTGGTCCATTGCAAAAAAGTTAATTTTGAGGTCCGGGCTTTGTCCAAAATAGCCGCCAGCGGGAAACATGTTTAACATTGAACCGTTTGGGAAAACACTTTCAAAGATCTTCTCTGAAACTACTGGGCCAGTTGAAACCAATCTTGGCCAAAAAAGTCTCTGGGTGGTCTCCTGCAAAAAGGTTTTCAGGTCCACACTTTCCCAAGATGGCCGTCAGTGGGGAACAGATTTAGAATTGGACCTTAGGAAAACACATTCAAAGATCTTCTCTGAAAATAATTAGCCAAATGGACTAAAGCTTGACCACAATAGTCTCTAGGTCGCCCACTGCAAAAACATGTTTTTTTTTTCATGTTCGCTCTTAATCCAAGATGGCCGCCAGCGGGAATATAATTTTGATACTGGATCCAATGGGAAAACACTTTCAAAGATCTTGTCCCCTTTAACTACTGGGCCAATTGAAACCAAACTTGACCAGAATAGTCCTTAGATGGTCCCCTGCACAAGAGTTGTTTTTCAGATCCGCGCTATATCCAAGATGACTGCCAGCGGGGATCATAGTATTTACATTGGACCCTATGGAAAAACACATTTAAAGGTCTTCTCTTCTGAAACTGCTGTGCCAACTGGAACCAAATTTGGTAAAAATAGTCTTTAGGTGGTCTCCTGCAAAAGGTTTTTCGGGTCCGCGCTTTATCCAAGAGTGTTGCCAGAATGCAACATAATTTTAAAATTCGACCTATGGGAAAGCAAATTGAACGATCCTCTTCTCTGAAACTGCTGAGCCAATTTGCACCATATTTGGCCACAACAGTCTTTTCTTGGTCTCCAGCAAAAAGGTTGTTTTTTTTTTGGTCCGTGCTATATGAAAAATGGCTGCCAGCAGGGATCATATGTTTAACATTGGAGCCTATGGGCAAACTTATTCAAAGATCATCTCCCCCGAAACTGTTTTGAGCAAATTGGAACCAAACTTGGTCAAAACAGTCTTTAGGTGGTCTCCTGCAAAAAAAAAAATGTTTTTCCGATCCACGCTTTATCAAAGATGGCCACCAGCGCGGAACATAGTTTTAAAATTTGACACGATTGGAAAATACTTAAAAAGATCTTCTCTGAAACTAGTGGGCCAATTGAAACCATATATGGCCACAATAGTCCTTACATTACGGGTCCACTGCAAAAGAGTTGTTTTTCAGACTGCGCTATATCTAAGATGGCCGCCAGTAGGTCATATGTTTAGCATTAGACCCTATGAGAAATCACATTCAAAGATCTACTCCTCTGAAACTGCTAGGCCAATTGAAGCCAGACTTGGCCACAATAGTCCTTAGATGGTCCCCTGCAAAAAAAGGTGTTTTTCAGATCCGCGCTATATCCACCGCCAGTTTTAACATTGGACCGTATGGGAAAACACATTCAAATATCTTCTTTTCTGAAACTGCTGAACCAATCGGAACGAAATTTGACCAAAATAGTTTTTAGGTGGTATCCTGCAAAAAAAGACATTCGGGTCCACGCTTTATCCCAGATGGCCGCTAGTGGGAACATAGATTTAACGTTTGAGACTATGTGAAAACATATTGAAAGATCTTAAACTGCCTAGCTAATTAGACTCAAACTTGGCCAGTTTCTAGGTGGCCCCCTGCAAGTTTTTTTTTTTTTTTTTTTTTTTTTTTTCAGGACCGCGCTTTATCCAAGATGGCGTCCAGAGGGGAACATAGTTTTAACATTGGACCTAATGGGAAAACACGTCCAAATATCTTCTCCTCTGAAACTTATGGGCCGGGCCAATTGGCACCATATTTGGCAACATAGGTCAGTTGCAAAAGAGATTTTTTCTGATCCGCGCTATATCCAAGATGGATACCAGCGGGGATCATAGCTTTAACATTTGACCCTAAGGGAAAAACATTCAAAGATCTTCTTCTCTGAAACTGCTGAGCTGATTAGCACCAAACTTGGCCAAAACAGTCTTTAGGTGGTCTCCTGCAAAAAAAAATGTTTTTTTCCGATCCGACCTTTATCCAAGATGGCTGCCAGAGGGTATCATAGTTTTAAAATTGGACCCTATGGGAAAATACGTGCAAGATCTTCTCTAAAACAGCTACGCCAATTGGAATCAAAATTGGTCAAAATAGCCTTCAGGTGGTCTCCTTAAAAATTTTGGTTTTTCAGATTCCCGCTTTATCCAAGATGGCCACCAGCTGGGAACATATTTTAAAATTGGACCCTTTGTTAAAACATATTCAACGATCTTCTTCTCTGAAACTGCAAAAAAAAAGTTTTTCAGGTCTGCGCTATATGCAAGATGGTTGCCAGCTAGGAAAATAGATTTAACATTGGCTCAGATGGGAAAACAGTCAAAAATCTTCTCCTCTTAAAGTACTTGGCAATAATAAAAACATACTTGGTCACAATGTTGTTTCTGTTTGAAAAATTGGCACAGCATGCCTGCATTGCATTCAAGATGGCCCCAGTGGGGAACATAGTTTTAACTTTAACAAATCAGAAAGCATTCAAAGATTTCCCCTCTGAAAATATACAGCCAATTGGAACCAAAATTAGACTCAGTGGTCCTTAGATGGTTTCCTTCAAGGAAGGCGACAGGAGGTCTGCATCCCCTTCCAAAATAGCTGCCAGTTAAAACATATTTTAACTTAAGATAATAAAACATCAATGTCTATTTACACATTTGGAAATGACGTACTTAAAATATTCAAGTTATTATTTAAGTTATTAAGGACTATTTTAACTGTATATGTCAGCAATGGCCAAGGTGAGCGATACAGGCTCTTGAGGGCCTCTTGTTTGTTTTTTGAGATAAGCTTTTGATATTTTGCATGAAGACAGATCACTTCAAGACCATATGTCATGAACCATGATTCGTGACCTTTGACCTTAACCTTTGTCTTCAAGGTCGGATTATTGCTTTTCTTATGACAAGTCGTGTCCGGGCTATAACTGTTTTGTCCTTTGAGATAAGCTTTTGATATTTTGAATGTAGATAGATCACTTCAAGACGATGTGTCATGAACAATGATTTATAACTTTTGACCTTGACCTTTGTCTTCAAGGTCGGACTATAGCTTTTCTTATGACAAAGTCGTGTACTCGTGTTTTGAGGTAGGCTTTTTGGTATTTGGCATCTAAATTGACCTGTTCGACTCAATATGTTGTATACCAATGTGGGTAACTCTTGACACTTAATTTTTCTGCAATGGTAAATGATAAAAACTTCAAATTTTGTCACAATCTTTGCATTGTCAAGAGCCTGTATTGCTCACCTGGACCATTGCTGTTTTAAACTTCTTTCCCTGCAAGAGGCCACCTTGGATTGGATGCAAATTCTGAATTGGCCACAAAAGGACTTTTGTGATCAAGTTTGGTTCCAATTGGATTGGTGGTTTCAGAGACCTAATCCTTTTAATGGAATCTAATATAAAGTATGTCCCCATTGGATGTCATTTTGAATCGGGTATTGACCCAAGAGACACAAGTTTTAAAGTTGACAATCGAAGGACCATTGTGGCCAATTTTGATTTCAATTGGCCAAGTAGTTCAGGAGAAATAGACTTTTAAACATTTTTTCCCATAAGGATCAATGTTAAACTATGGTCCCTGCTGGTGGCCATCTTTGATGAGGTATGCACATGAACGACACAATTTTGAAAGGGACCATTGTGACCATGTTTGGTTTCAACTGGCTTAGTGGTTTCAGTGGAGAAGATTTTTGACTATCTTCCCATAAGGTCCACTGTTAAACTTCGGTCTCTGCTGGCGGCCATTTTTGATCAGGTATGGACCTAGGCGACACAATTTTCACAGTTGACATTTTAAGGACTATTGTAGCCAAGTAGTTCCAGAAAAGATAATTTTAATATTCCCCCCCACAGGGTGCAATGTTAAACTATGGTTCCTACTGGTGACCATCTTGGATGAGGTACGGACATGAGCAACACAATTTTGAAGGGGGCCACTCAAGGACTATGGTGACCAAGTTTTGTTTCAATTTGCCCATTTGTTTCAGAGTAGAAAAGTTTGAACATCTCTCATAGAGTTCAATGTGGCCATCTTGATTAAGGTACGGAACTGTCAGATACCTTTTTGGAAGGGACCATCTAAGGACAGTTGTGACTAAGTTTGGTTCTAATTGGACTAGTAGTTTCTGAGAAGATCTTTGAATGTGTTTTCCCATAGGTTTCAATGTTAAAACTATGTTCCCTGCTGGCAGCTATCTTGAATGAGTTCAGACCTGTCGGATACCTTTTTTTGGAGGGAACCATCTAAGGACTATTGTGACTTAATTTGGTATTAATTGGACTAGTAGTTTCTGAGAAAGATATTTGAATGTGTTTTCCCATAAGGGCCAGTTTTAAAACTATGTTCCCCGCTAGCGGCCATCTTTGATGCGGTACTAACCTGTCGGATACCTTTTTAGAAGGGACCATCTAAGGACCATTGTGACTAAGTTTGGTTCTTATTGGACTAGAAGTTTCTGAGAAGATATTTGAATGTGTTTTCCCATAGGGTCCAATGTTTGAACTATGTACCCTGCTAGTTGCTATCTAGGATGAGGTACGGACCTGTCGGATACCTTTTTTGCAAGGGACCATCTAAGGACCATTGTGACTAAGTTTTATTCTAATTGGACTAGCATTTTCTGAGAAGAAGATCTTTGAATGTGTTTTCCCATAGGGTTAAAACTATGTTCCCCACTTGAGGCCATCTTTGATGAGGTACGGACCCGCCGGCTACAATTTTTAAAGGAGACAACCTAGGGACTATTGACCAAATTTGGTTCGAATTGGATCTGTGGTTTCATAGGAGAAGATCTTTGAATAAAAAGTTTACGACGGACGCGAAGTCATGGCAAAAGCTCATCCTGGCATGGATCCAAGAAAACGAGTTTAACTCCACTGCAATTTTTGCGCCTGTCCCAAGTCAGGAATATGATGATCATTGGCTTGTCCTTGTTTTCTTATAAAATTTGATATTTCGAGTTATTGGATGTGGTTTGTTTCCATTGATTTATTCACTTTTTATACGACCGTAAAAATTTTTTGTTCGAGATTCCTCACTGTGTTGAAGACCTACAGTGACCCCTAGACACTTTATTTTGGGCTGTTTTCATCAAGATATGGGATGCTGTCTCCTTGACATTTACACAATTTTCTTTCTTTTTTATTTTCATCAGTAATTCATTAACATACAATCATATTCCTTGTATTAAGTGCGCGGGGCACTATAAAAATTTGAAAAGGGTGGCACTTATTAAGTAGGACAAGAAACATGTTCCAAAATGAAGCTCTTGCAATAAATTTTTTCAATCTTATATTTGTATACAGTGTAATCAATGTAAAAATGTTTCAACTATCAAAATCTTTTGACAAACAGAAAAAAAGAAACATAGGTAATCAACGATTACCAAGCTTGCCTCGTTAAGGCATAATGTCACAGCAATCCAATTTTGCCTGGGTGCTGACCTACCATCAGAGATGCAAGCATTTGCAAGATTAGATGATCCTACAGTCTACAGTGACCGAGATTCGAACTCTGACATAAACTTGAATCTAAGTCACTCAAGTAGAAAATATAGGTCAAAGCGACCTAATTTTGTCTGGATGCTGACCTACCATCAGAGATGAATGCGCAAGGTTAGATAATTCTACCATGTAAAGTGACTGAGATCTGAACTCAGGTGTAAACTTGAATGTAAGTCAGTCAAGCGAAAAATGTAGGTCAAAGTGACCTCATTTGGCTTAGATGCTGACCAACCATCAGCGATGCATTTATGTGTAAGGTTAGATGATCCTACCATGTACAGTGACTGAGATCTGAACTTGGACATAAACTTGAATGTAAGTCACTCAAGCAGAAAATATAGGTCAAAGTGACATAATTTTGCCTGGATGCTGACCTACCATCAGATGCATGCATGTGCAAGGTTAGATGATCCTTCCATGTACAGTGACCGAGATCTGAACTCGGACATTAACTTGAATGTAAATCAATCAAGCGGAAAATATAGGTCAAAATGACCTAGTTTTGCCTGGATGATGAGCTACCATCAAAGGTGCACGGTTAGATGATTCTACCCTGTTTCAGTGACTGAGATCTGAATTTGGATGTAAACTTGAATCCGAGTCACTCAACCTGAAAATATAGCTCAAAGTGACCTAAATTTGCCTGGATGCTGACCTACCATCAGAGATCCATGCATATGCATAGTTAGATGATTGTACTATGTATAGTTACTGAGATATGAACTCGAATGTAAATTTGAAAATGGTGGTCAACAAACATGATGATCGGTTTTGAAGTTGTGACATCAATACCTATTTGGAAACCAAATTTCATTGAAATCCGACAATGTTGAATTTTCCCGCCTTTTTTGACGGCCATTTTGAAAATGGCGGTCAACAAACACTTTTCAACGCTGGTTTTGAAGTGGCAACATCAATACCTATTTGGAAACTAAATTTCATTGGAATCAAACAATGCTTAATTTTCTCCCTTTTTTGGCGACCATTTTGAAAATGGTGGTCAACGAACAATTATTTTGAAAATGGTGGTCAACGAACAATTTTCAGCACCAGTTTTGAAGTTGCCACAGCATGGCAAACGTTTTATCGATTTACACTTAACCTTCATCTTCTGCAGTTTTGGAAATAAAAGCAAAAAATATGAAAATTTTGAAAATTCCGTGAAGAAAGGGCAATAACTATTCAAGGGGTTTTGTTTTTTTTTCAAAATGTTCGAGTGGGAAGATCTTGATATCCTGAATCTTTTTGCAAT
The DNA here is from genome assembly GCA_002080025.1 of Modiolus philippinarum. Classification (NCBI taxonomy): domain Eukaryota; kingdom Metazoa; phylum Mollusca; class Bivalvia; order Mytilida; family Modiolidae; genus Modiolus; species Modiolus philippinarum. Next base: position 3,412 of record MJUU01022463.1, on the reverse strand, counting down.
TTACACTTGACCTCTATCTGTTACACTTTTTGAAATAAAAAATAAACTAGAGGCTTACATGAGCCTGTATCGCTCACCTGGTGACTAGTTTTATTCATTGTCACCAATAGACCACCCATTCATACTATAAATCACTACACCATATGTTACATTTTCATTCTTGGGTGAGGTACAAACTAAAAATCACAAACTTTGGAAGGGATCACCCAAAGACAATTGTAACCAAGTTTGGTTCCAATTGGCTCAGTAGGTTCAGAGGAGAAGACATTTGAATGCATTTCCCGTAGAGTCCCTATGTTAAACTATGTTCCAAGCTGGTGGCCATCTTGGATGAGGTAAGAACGTAAAAATCACAAACTTTAAAGGGGACCACCAAAGGACTATTGTGACCAAGTTTGGTTCAATTTGGCTTGGTAGTTTCAGAGGAAAAGATCTTGGGTGTATTTCCCATAGGGTCCCTATGTTACACTATGTTCCCTGCTGACGGCCATCTTGAATGAGTATGAACACAAGAGTGGACCCTAATAGATGTCTCGCCCGTCCCTGCTTGTCGCTAAAACAGTCATGTACTACTCAAGAGCAACCTACAAGCAAAATATTATTACCATTCCACTTACAGTAATTAAGAAACTATTCTAATCAGAAACACACAACTTTGTTCACTAGACCATGAAATTGAGGTCAAGGTCAAAAGCCATATGGCAGACTGACATGTACTAACCAAGACCAAGCTATATACCAAATATCATTGACCTATGGCTTGTAGTTATTGAGAGACAGACTTGAGCAAAAAAACTTAACCTGGTCACTGGACCGTGAAATTGAAGTCAAGGTCAAAAGCGATATGGCAGACTGACATGTACTAACCAAGACCAAGCTATATACCAAATATCATTGACCTATGGCTTGTAGTTTTTGAGAAACAGACTTAAGCAAAAACAAACTTAACCTGGTCACTGGACTGTGAAATTGAGGTCAAGATCAAAAGCCATATGGCAGACTGACATGTACTAACCAAGACCAAACTATATATATTAAATATCATTGACCTATGGCTTGTAGTTATTGAGAAACAGACTTCAGCAAAAAAACTTAACCTGGTCACTGGACCGCGAAATATAGGTCAAGGTCAGATAATTTTGGGTCCGACAGAAAGGGTTTGCCGTAAGCTACCTATGGACCAAATATAAAGTTCCTACATCAAAGGCTTCTATATAACAAGAGTGGACCCTAATAGATGTCTCGCCCGTCCCTGCTTGTTGCTAAAACAGTCATGTACTACTCAAGAGCAACCTACAAGCAAAATATTATTACCATTCACCTTACAGTAATTAAGAAAATATTCTAATCAGAAACACACAACTTTGTTCACTAGACCATGAAATTGAGGTCAAGGTCAAAATCCATATGGCAGACTGACATGTACTAAACAAGACCAAGCTATATATCAAATATCATTGACCTTTGGCTTGTAGTTATTGAGAAACAGACTTAAGCAAAAAAACTTAACCTGGTCACTGGACCGTGAAATTGAGGTCAAAGTCAAAAGCTATATCGCAGTCTGACATGTACTAACCAAGACCAAACTATATATATTAAATATCACTGACTTATGGCTTGTAGTTATTGAGAAACAGACTTAAGGAAAAAAACTTAATCTGGTCACAGACCAAGCTATATACCAAATATCATTGATCTATGGCTTGTTGTTATTGAGAAACAGACTTAAGCAAAAAAAAAAAACTTAACCTGGTCACTGGACCGTGAAATTGAAGTCAAGGTCAAAAGCCATATGGCAGACTGACATGTACTAACCAAGACCAAGCTATATACCAAATATCATTGACTTCTATTTTGTAGTTATTGAGAAATGGACTTAAGCAAAAAAAAACTTAACCTGGTCACTGGACCGCGAAATATAGGTCAGGGTCAGATAATTTTGGGTCCGACAGATAGGTTTCACCGTAAGCTACCTATGGACCAAATATAAAGTTCCTACATCAAAGGCCTCTATATAACAAGAGTGGATCCTAATAGATGTCTCGCCCGTCCCTGCTTATCGCTAAAACAGTCATGTACTACTCAAGAGCAACCTACAAGCAAAATATCATTACCGTTCCACTTACAGTAATTAAGAAACTATTCTAATCAGAAACACACAACTTTGTTCATTAGACCATGAAATTGAGGTCAAGGTCAAAAGCCATATGGCAGACTGACATGTACTAACCAAGACCAAGTTATATACCAAATATCATTGACTTCTAGTTTGTAGTTATTGAGAAATGGACTTAAGCAAAAAAACTTAACCTGGTCACTGGACCGCGAAATATAGGTCAAGGTCAGATAATTTTGGGTCCGACAAATAGGATTCGCCGTAAGCTACCTATTGACCAAATATAAAGTTCCTACATCAAAGGCCTCTATATAAAAAGAGTGGATCCTAATAGATGTCTCGCCCGTCCCTGCTTATCGCTAAAACAGTCATGTGCTACTCAAGAGCAATCTACAAGCAAAATATTATAACCATTCCACTTACAGTAATTAAGAAACTATTCTAATCAGAAACACACAACTTTGTTCACTAGACCATGAAATTGAGGTCAAGGTCAAAAGCCATATGGCAGACTGACATGTACTAACCAAGACCAAGCTATATACCAAACATCATTGACTTCTAGCTTGTAGTTATTGAGAAATGGACTTAAGCAAAAAACTTAACCTGGTCACTGGACCGCGAAATATAGGTCAAGGTAAGATAATTTTAGGTCCGACAGATAGGGTTCGCAATAAGCTACCTATTGACCAAATATAAAGTTCCTACATCAAAGGCTTCTATATAACAAGAGAGGACCCTAATAGATGTCTCGCCCGTCCCTGCTTGTCGCTAAAACAGTCATGTACTACTCAAGAGCAACCTACAAGCAAAATATTATTACCATTCAACTTACAGTAATTAAGAAACTATTCTAATCAGAAACACAAAACTTTGTTCACTAGACCATGAAATTGAGGTCAAGGTCAAAAGCCATATGGCAGACTGACATGTACTAACCAAAACCAAGCTATATACCAAATATCATTGACCTTTGGCTTGTAGTTATTGAGAAACAGACTTAAGCAAACAAGAGGCTCTCAAGAGCCTGTATCGCTCACCTGGACCATGGCTGACATCGATAAAAGGCATTTCCAATAGGAAAAACAAAACATAAAATTTAGTAGAATACTTTTTTTTCTTAAATTACAGTATTCTTGTTTGGTTTCCATGGCAACCCAAAGTTCCACCATCCATTATAACCCATAACCGAACACTATTCAAAAAAAATTTGGGCAGGGGTTCCCCTTATAATCAAGGTATCTTACAAATTGCTGAAATTAAAACATTCAGACCACAATTCAAATAAAAATTCAA